>JANAVB010009798.1:310007-466960 GCA_029216955.1 Iris pallida
GGCGGCCTGGCGGTGGCGGAGCTCCGGCTAGGGCACAAAAGTTTGGGGGTTTGGGAGTTGGTGGTGATAGTGAATGGAGGGATGGGGGTTTTATAGGGTGGAGAGAGTTTGGGGGTTACAAAAGAGGAGGGGGCGGCCGTTCGGGGAGGCCGGCGGTCGCCGGAGTGATGGTGGCGGACGTTCGGGAAGGGGAACGGAAAGGGCACGCTCGGGAGTCAAGGGCACACTTTGGGGAAGAAATAAAAGCTCTTTCCTTTATGCTGAAGGAATGAGAGTAAAGAGGTTTTTTTAAAAAAAATAGTTAAATGAAAGGAAAGTTTTCATTAGTTTTTGTTTATTAAGGAAATGATATATACATAAATATACTAAGGAAAATTTCATAAAATTGAACTTGGGTTTGAGATGGGTTCGGGCTGGGTCAGAACGGGTCAGCCAACAATCTAATTCCAGGTTTAATAATGTTTCAAAAATATGATTTTCCTAAAAATACAATTTTTCTAATTTAACAATTAATAATGATTTATAATAGTAATTAGCTAATTAAATTATTTAATTTAATTAACTGAAAAATTGAAAGTTTCTAGATGGGTTCGGGACTCGAGAACGAGTTCTGGTCTGGTTCAGCCAAAACAAAAATCCATGATTATTTATTTTGAAAATAATAATTTTCTATTTAATAATAATATGGCAAAATAGCAAACACGAAATTTAATAATTAGAAAAAAAAAACAAAACCGAATTTTACGGGTTTCACAACCTTCCCTCCTTAAGAAATTTCGTCCTCGAAATTTAAAGGATAGGGTTAGGAATAGGATTACCACGAATCAAGCATATAGGGGTACTGCACCCGTAACTCAGGTCCAACAATAAGAATTGCCAAGCAGTCGTGGATGAAAATGTTTAGGGAAATTTTTTAACTATGTCTCCATCCACGGATAACAAGAATATGTATAAAGCGAACCAAAGTACACGAGGTTGATCAGACCATCATGCACCGGTCCTGATTAGACAATACATTAGTGGAGGCCTCCAATAACATACTGTCATGATCAAGCTCGATAAAGAAATAAGCTTGCAAAACTAGGCTAATTTAGCGGCATTAGTCAAGTTTAGAACGAAAGTTAATGCTTACAAGAAATAGGAGTTATGTGGTGACTCAGAGTTTCTGATCTTCTTCTCACCTCTGTCTATGATCGCCACTGGCTTCTCTGGCATTGTAAGACTGGGTCCAATCTCCAGCTCGGATCGGGATGTAGCGTCTGAGCTGCGAATCGTGTAAGACGTTGTGCACGCTCTCAAGATTAGCTGGTAGAGCTAATCGGTACGCTACTTCTCCAACTCGGCTCAAAACTTCAAACAGGCCGATATACCTGGGGCTCAATTTTCCTGTTCTGCCAAATCTGATAATTCCTCGGGTAGAGGAAATCTTGACAAAGACACTATCTCCTGCTTCGAACTCCAGTGGTCGTCGACTGCTATTAGCCCAATGCTTCTGTTCTGAGCAATCCTGAGCTTGTCCCTGATCACTCTTACCTTCTCTGCTGCATCGGTTACCATTTCAGGTCCCAGCAATACTCTTTCTACTACGTCATCCGATGCAAGTGTAGTGCGGCAACGACGTCCATAAAGAGCTTCAAATGGTGTCATACCGATGCTAGCTTGGTAGTTGTTGTTGTAGGAGAACTCTACCATGTGCAAATGGTCTTCCCAAGACCCTCCAAATTCCAAGACACAAGACCCTCCAAATTCTAAGACACAAGATGTCCTCAAGCGTCTGGATTGTCCTCTCCGATTGTCCGTCAGTTGGTACTCCATGAATCCGGTAGATGTACCGCATGTACAGTGCCGCCAACTTCTCGGTGGATAAACCAACCTTGAAGGGGATAAAGTGAGCTGACTTCGTCAGTCGGTCCACAATAACCCAAATGGCATCCTTTCCTCCTTGGGATCGAGACAATCCTGACACAAAGTCCATTGTTATATGCTCCCACTTCCACTCCGGAATGTCAAACGGTTGTAGAAGTCCTGCGGGTCTCTGTCTGCTAGCCTTCACTTGTTGACAAATCAAACATCTAGCCACAAACTTGGATACATCCTTCTTCATTCCATACCATCAAGCAATGGTACGCAAATCCCGATACATCTTGTTAGCTCCTGGATGTATGGAATACTACGATTGGTGCGCTTCTTGCATCAGCTCATTCCTCAGTTCGCCAGTTGACACGCAAAGCCTCGTACTATTCTTCAGTGCTCCATCGTTGGCGATTTGAGAATCCTTTAAATGTTCCTGCCAGCTCTTGATCTCTGAGTTTGCAAAGTGTCTCGTCTTGGAGTTGTGTCTCCTTGTTCATCATACTTGAACGCAATTGCAACTGCTTCATTATTGAGTCAGCTCTAGGCACAATAACTTCTCGCCCCAGTTTCTTCATCTTTTCCTCAGGGCAGTACAATCTCCAGTCTTTGTTCTCCAGCAAATGTCGCTCCTTGGTCAAGAACATCGCTATCGGGTATCGACTAAGTACATCTGCGACCACATTAGCCTTACCCGGGTGGTACTGTAGATTGATGTCAAAATCCTTCATCAGCTCCAGCCATCTTCTTTGCTTCATGTTCAGCTCCTTCTGAGTGAAAACATACTTCAGACTTTTATCGTCTGTATATATTTCCACTCTCTCTCCATATAGATAATGCTTCCATAGCTTCAAAGCAAAGATGACTGCCGCAAGCTCCAGATCATGTGTGGGATAGTTCTTCTCATGAGTCCGTAATTGCCTAGATGCATAAGCAATCACTTTTTCATGTTGTTGAAGAACGCAACCCAGTCCTTTACCTGAGGCATCACTGTAGATTGAGAAACCACCAGTTCCTGCGGGTAGCGCAAGGATTGGTACAGTGGTAAGTCTCTTCTTCAGCTCCTCAAATGATGCCTGGCAATCTTCCGTCCAGATGAACTCTTCATTCTTCCGAGTGAGCTTCGTCATCGGCTCAGCAATTCTGGCAAAATCCTTCATGAACTTCCGGTAGTAGCCAGCCAAGCCCAAAAAACTCTTGATTTCAGTAACTGAGCTTGGGGTAGACCACTTCTCAACAGCGGCTATCTTCTTCGGATCCGCCGAAATTCTTTCTCCTGTGATAACATGGCCAAGAAAATCCACCTTGTCTAGAAAGAATTCATATTTAGAAAGCTTACCATACAGCTTCTCCTTCCTCAAAGTTTCTAGAACTTTCCTGAGGTGCTCTTCGTGCTCCTCTTCCGTCTTTGAATAGATCAGAATGTCATCGATGAAGACAACGACAATTTGATCTAGGTATTCATGGAAAACCTTGTTCATAAGGTTCATGAACACCGCAGGAGCATTCGTCAGTCCAAACGGCATGACCAAGAATTCAAACTGTCCATACTTGTTGTTGAAAGCCGTCTTGGGAATATCTTCCTTCCTAACCCTGATCGGATGGTAGCCAGATCTAAGATCAATCTTCGAAAACACCTTGGCTCTGCTCAATTCATCAAATAGGTCATCAATCCGGGGCAGAGGGTACTTGTTCTTTGATGGTGATATTGTTCAGCGTCCAGTAGTCGATGCACATCCGTACTGTTCCGTCCTTCTTGGGCACAAATAAGACAGATGCTCCCCAGGGTGAAGCTCCGTCTCAAATGAATCCCAGAGCCTTCAGTTCATTGATCTGGTCCTTCATCTCCTTGGCCTCCTTCGGGTTGACTCAGTAGCATCCCTTAGAAATAGGGGGAGAGCCGGGGACTAGGTCAATGGTGAACTCTATGTCTCGATCTGGGGGTAATCCGGGAAGACTATCAGGGAAGACATCTACCATAAAGGTGTAACTAAGAATTTTATTCATGTGGAGAATTACAACAAAAACTCTCATGATTGATCTAAGGACATCCTGTTACAACTTCTTATAACAATAGATAATGCTATTCAGCAGTCCTAGGTACTATTCTTCATGGTTCTGGCTCTTGTATGAGCAGTCTCCAACTGCTGCATCTTCTATGAACCTCGAGTCTGCATCATGCCTTATTGTAGGAGGTAAGGTCTGCTGGATAGGAAGAGAGTCCCCAGGTTGTGGCCTAACAGTGTTGCTGAGGTTGTGGCCTAACAGGTGTTGCTGGAATATGTGCTCTGGTTTGATGGAAAGATAAGGGGCAGTCCTTTACCCGATGTTCAGCAGATCCACATGCCAAACATTTCCCCAATCTCTTGCGACAAATATTGGCTTAATGACCAAGCCTTTTACAGTAGTCACAAACCAATAGCTTCTTACGATATGACTGTCGGATAGGGCTCAAATATCTTCTAGATTCAGGAATATCCCTCCTAGGACGAGGTTTCGCTCCAACTTGGTTTAAGATAGCTAAGGCTACATCATTGACGTTCTTCATGACTTCTCTCGTGATATTCATCTGTTCCTGCTGAGCTTCAGCTTGAGCCTTCTGGAACTCCAGGATTTCTTGAAATAGGGCAACCATTTGGGAGGTGTTTGCTGGTACTGGTGGAGCAACCGGAATGGGTACTTCACCAAGGAAATGCAACTCAGTTTGAGAAGAGGTAGGAATCGCCAGTGTAGTGAAAACTTACTGGATGCATTATGGGGACAGTCAATCAGCTGCGAGGGAATAAACCCTGGACTTGGTTGAGGAGATGGGGTATGATCCGGAGATGACATCTCATCGCCACCAGGATTGGTCTTGTCAATGGCCATTCTCTGGAAGGTTTAGGATGCACACATTAGCAAGGTAGCCTACCAGTCTATAATCAAACAAAATATTTAACATATATATATCGGTCCTATGTTGTGGTAATTTGATGTTCTAGTGTTCTAATTGTTTCTAAGTTGGTTCTCCTAAGTTGTTGATCGACCTGCATGGGCCACCACTAAAAATATGTCACGACCCGGTCCCAATTTCTTGAGTCAAATCGATCATGCCCAGCCTGCACCGTTGTTGAGATGGCGGCAGTAAGCTGTATCACTCATGCAGGTAATAACAACACAGTCTAATTGCCACAACTTTAATAATTCGAATAGTTTAAAACTTTTTACAACAAAATGAAAGATACATCTGAAATACATTGTTTTCCACAAACATCATGAATTATAAAAGAAGAAGAAAATCTAGGCAACCAGCTCATCAGTCTCAAGATCATCGTCCTCTAGTTGGGATCTCGGGAAAAATACCGCGGAACAAAGCATCATCAGTGATACCTAAAAATGTTGGGTCTCCAGTCATGAGGGAGCAAAGTACAATTCATGCTAATTTGACAATTGAAATAATAATAGAATTATGCACTTTTAAACAATTTGAAATAAACATTTTCCAGTAGTTAAAACATTGTGATTGAATAGGCAATAAAATATGACCGGATTGGGTTGTACAGTGAAAGATATGGCTTATCCCCGTGTGTAAGAGGGGTAAGCTCGCACAGTTGTTATACTAATTTGGATGTGGTCATACTCATTACACTACTCCCCCAGTCCCCAAATAGTTACAGTAGTTACAGTCAGTGCTCTCAGAGAGAGTTCCGTGTTGAATCGTGGTTTAAACTTGCATTAAAACGATTACTAAATAAATGTAAACTAACACAAAATGTACTTGCCTTAGTTTGACTGGATTTTGGGATGTCTCCGAGATTGAAATCAGACTTGTCCTCGAAATCCTACAATCGAGAAGTTTGCCTTAGATTTCCAAAGTTTTACCATGCTAGATGTGCTAGTTACAATCTCTAAATTTGTCCTAGTCAAATTTTAATCTTTTATATTATGCACAAACAAATCTCGATTATCGGGTGCGTTTTAATTAATTACGAGGGAAAGATCAATTTAACTTTTTATTTTGGAAAAAAACTCGTAGTTACCAATTTAATTGGTTAAAACTTTGTATTTTCGTAATTATACATATAAAACTAAATTTCTTGTTTAATGAGAAAACATGATCTTTAAATATTACAAACTTGTAAATTTTAATGTGAGAAAATCTCATTAATTTTTCTATATCAAAATAATATTTATTTTAATTCTACGCGTTTACGCTAAAAATCAGCAAAACCAGAAAATGAAAGAAAAAACTACGCTACAATAATTACAGGCCACAGAGAAAGAAAATAGAAAAGCTGGGCTTATGCCCTTACAAATTATTTTACATAAATTGAAATAAGAAAAAACATTTGTTAGTTCTAAAATTATCCTACAATTTAATTACAAAATAAGAGTAATAAATTAAATTAAATTAAATTAAATTATAATACGAGTCTCAGACTTGGTCCAATCGTCATAAAATAGCTAATGCCTCAACGTCCGGAAATTCCGGTTTTGTTTGCATTACGCTAGGGCCTATGGACCGGTATGGTCGTTGCCCGATAATCAAAAACCAAGTTAATAAATCTTTTGCAAAAGCCGATTTTGGAAATTATAGATTTTATAGAAAATCTCCTTTTAAAAATATTTTCTGAAAATTCGGACATCATTCCCTATGCTTTTGGGATAACCCAAAACTGGAAAATGCCAAACCAAACACCGATAACTGTCCCAAACCAGAGAACACAAATTTCCAACCAAAATAATATTAAACCCGAAATCGAAACAGCAACACGTTTCTAAAAAATTCGAAAATCGAACTAAACTCGAAAATTCCGAAAAATTCGCATAACCAAAAACCAACAGAAGGATTAATTACTCAAAACCAATAATCCAACCACAGCACGAATACGTCAAACCAGAACTACTTCCGAAATGAAATTCGAAAAAAACTGAAACCGTAATCGTCTAAACCGAATCCCATAACAGGATCGGGGACCATATCATCATCGACACACGGAGGGACGAACTACTATGATTATCAGAAATTACCTAATATCCGTTGGTCGGGGAGCCACAGGATAACTAGGGAACAGAAACGGAAACGCTGGACAGCGGGATCGGGGTCGAGAACTCGGATCGGACAGCAAGTCGGGCATGGGGAGATGCTGGACCAGCACAGCGGTCAGATCGGCTCGGGGTGCTGCGACGGACGGCGCACAGGTCGAATCGGTGCCGGGGAGCGGGCTGTCAGCGAGGGGCTGGCGCGAAAGGGTTGGGCGGAACCGATGGGCGACCGGCCTGGGTCGGGGACTACCGGGCTCGGCTGGCCTGGGCGACTGCGGGGTCGCCGAGGGGGCGTTGTCGGAACGCTGGGTCGGGCGGCCTGGCGGTGGCGGAGCTCCGGCTAGGGCACAAAAGTTTGGGGTTTTAGGAGTTGGTGGTGATGGTGAATGGAGGGATAGGAGTTTTATAGGGTGGAGAGAGTTTGGGGGTTACGGAAGAGGAGGGGGCGGCCGTCCGGGGAGGCCGGCGGTCGCCGGAGTGATGGCGGTGGACGTTCGGGAAGGAGAACGGAAAGGGCGCGCTCGGGAGTCAAGGGCACACGTTGGGGAAGAATAAAAGCTCTTTCCTTTATGCTGAAGGAATGAGTAAAGAGGTTTTTTTAAAAAAATAGTTAAATGAAAGGAAAGTTTTATTAGTTTTTGTTTATTAAGGAAATGATATATACATAAATATACTAAGGAAAATTTCAGAAAATTGAACTTGGGTTTGAGATGGGTTCGGGCTGGGTCAGAACGGGTCAGGCCCAACAATCTAATTCCAGGTTTAATAATGTTTCAAACATATGTTTTTCCTAAAAATACAATTTTTCTAATTTAACAATTAATAATGATTTATAATAGTAATTAGCTATTTAAATTATTCAGTTTAATTAACTGAAAAAAATTGAAAGTTTCTAGACGGGTTCGGGACTCGGGAACGAGTTCTGGTCTAGTTCAGCCAAAACAAAAATCCATGATTATTTATTTTGAAAATAATAATTTTCTATTTAATAATAATATGGCAAAATAGCAAACACGAAATTTAATAATTAGAAAAAAAAACGAATTTTACGGGTTTCACAACCTTCCCTCCTTAAGAAATTTCGTCCTCGAATTTTACGGGTTTCACACCACGGAACTACCGTTGTATAAACAACTTATGTGTGGAACGCGTTGAGTATAAGATCGGGAAGTCTAAGCCGTTGGGGGCATCGTGCATCAATACAAATGTATTGGGGTATAATGCGGTGGAACTCGAGATATATATGATGGAATAAGAGTTGAGAAATCGAAATTGGTTAGAATGATATGACTTGTTTGATGTTGCGCGTATTGCATGGTCAATGGACTCGGATGGCCCGTGCACGGGTGCGGCTTCCCTCGAACGATTACAATCGGGGCACCGGAACCGTTCAGGCTAGGAGGGAATTATGTTTGATAATTCTGGTGCACTTTATTAGGACGGGTTGCGTCTAGCCAATGTTGTGATAAGCTATGATATTAGTAAGTTTGGGATCATTCGGATACTGGGCTAGCAAACCGTACTGGAGCGATCGTCTGCTTACACATTGAGATACCAAGTCCATTACGGTGCGAAATACTGTGACTTCATATAGATAGGGCCGGTGGACTGAGATTAGAATTAGGTGCAGGCACAGAGCCTGCCACCTTTATGATTATGCTTAAGATGATTGGTTGGCTATGTGATGTGTTGTCTGTTTGCAAGCAAGGCGATTCGAGACAAAGATGTGCACGTACAATATGTCTATCAATATCATATGGCTAACAATGTCTGTCATAGGGACACGGGAGTGGACACATTTATGTTTCCATTGTTGCTCATAATGTATTTACCGCTTAATTTTGCCATGAAACTGATCATAAGGCTAAACAGAAAGATCATCAATAAAACCTGCATGCTTCACTAAATTTACTTAGTGTTGGTTAAGGCGAGTGGGTCTTGATCAGTACAACGAGGATAAAAGTACTAATCCTCACTAGTTTGCCTGCAGGTTCAAGAATGGGTTTGCTCGTGGCGAAGCTTCGCTAGGATGCATTGAGGGATAGAATTCCTTAGCGTTTTGAGGCGTGCAACCGCACTGGGTTCGACATGCAATATGATGATGTTTGACCGAGAGTCTTTGGATGTGCTATAAAAGACATAATGTATGGAACAATATCCTTTGTGACCTAGAAAGATCATGAGCGTTGTAGCCTATTGACACTTTCAGTTGGGCTTTTCAAAGCCCTTGTAATCTTCAGTTCATTTATCAATAAAAGAGATTCTTATTGTATACTCTATTTCCTTCCACTGATTATGCTATCAATTTGAGATAAAATTACGTGAACCTGTTATCTTGCCTTGTACGAGCGCAATTCCAGGCTCGTGCGGCATCACCCCCAGCGAGAACGATGATTCGAGTAAAATCTAGCAAGGACGAGCGATTTCTCAGGTCGGCGCATGGGTATCAGAGCGGTTCCATCCTTTGGACCGTGAACGAATCTATTTGAACCTCAGTTGCATCTATTATCGAAATCAATCGGCCCTAAGTTGTTTCCTCAATCGTATGGCTCATGGATCTGCTCGACGCCACACTGGATGTTCCATATAATAAGTCTAAATACTTGTCTGTGTCTTGTTGTATGTGTTTGAATATTTACTTGATGCCGTTGAATACTGATTAGATATGTTTGTTGCACCAAGTGCAACAAAATGTACAATATTGGTTGCACGAAGTACAATGAGTTACGAAGTATTGGTTGTCCGAAGTGCAACGAGTTATGAGTCGTTGGTTGTACGAAGTACAACGAATAAGTTGATGTTGGTTGCATGAAATGCAATGAGTTATGCATTGTTGGTTGCACGAATGCAGTAAGTCATGGATGTTCGTTGCATCGGTGAAACGAGTCGAGAAATAGGATGATACGTATTATATTGCTATGCGAGTGGATAGCGATATGTTAAATATGTTCAAGTAATGGCTTTAAGTGAATGAGAATGAACGTTGCACGAGTTACAGTGAATGGGATTGAGAAATCATTGATGTGATAGTTGCGAGTTGAGTTGGTCGCTAAATCAAACTTGAATAGGTGAATATGTAAGTTGGCCGAGTTGTGCCAGGCTTTGAAGTAGGCGAATGTATATGTTGGCCGAATATTGAGTTGAGCTTTGAATAAGCAATTGTTGCGTATGTGATCGGTATGATCACCGAGGCACGGTTAGATCGGAATAGATGTCGGAAGAAACAATTAGTACGTTACGAGAGAAATGACTTGATTTCTGAGTGCTATATGTCATACACATATGCGATCAATGCATCAAAATATTTGTGTCGATAATGATAGGCTCGAATTCTGAGTGGTATATACAATACCACTTAGCGATAGCTATGTCGAACTATTTGGTGACTTGTGATAAATTGCGTCAAGACAATTATGTCGATCACAATAAGATTGTCCGCAATGGACGAGATAGTGTCGAGACTCGAGTGGGAATTTCGATAGAAGTCGATACGAGAATACTTCGATGAATAAGTTAGTACGATCAGGCACAGACACGCATTTATGAATGATGAGTCGAACTAGAATTCATTGGGTGTAAGCCAAATGATAGGCTTTGAATAGCGAAGAAATTTTGCATTAAGAAAGTAGGTCGAATTCGAGTTGAGTTAATGCGAAGACTTGTTTGGAACAAGTCGGTTAGATGCGAAGAGTCGTGCGAACGAATTTGAGTTAGGGCGTGGAGTCGTTAGCACGATCTGAAAGTGCGAGTTGTGAATACGAGGATGGGTATAAGGAATTGGAAATCGGGTCGCTCGATGGTGATAGTTAGCAAGATACGACTGGATGGATCTTGATGCGAGTGAGACCTAATTCGTATTCGAGTTCGGATAATAACAGTGATTGCAATAAATTGGAGTTTACGAGAAAGGAAGATGTTCAGGTTATGCATGTCGACGATGGTATTGAGGTAAAACTTCTGGAATAGTTGAATTAAAGACTTGAGTTGTGCGAGGGATAGAAAACAGACGGACGAGTAGGTGCTGCAGAAAATTATTGCGATAAGATGCGCAATGACTTGATGCAATGCATGCGTTAGATGGTCGATGAGAAGCTTATGGAATCAAAGTTACGATTTTTAATCATGTTGTATACAAAGGTGTTTGGGGGATGATCGCGTGTTATGGAATAATGCATACAAGAATGATTTTTGGGAATATATGCTAAACTCTGACCAAGTCAAGAGTACGAGATGGCAAGTAATTGAGGATAATAAGTTGCCTGTTAGCTTTGTTCTAATATCCTACAACTACGCTTGGCTGAAATACATATATTGATGGGACGCCTAAAATATGTGTATGATCCAAACTAAGTTGAATGATTCAAACGATAGTAGCATGAGATCGTAAAACGATCTAGAAAAACACTTGGATTGAGTGTTGGTTTCGGTTCGATGACGAACCTTGTTTTGAGTGGTATATTATGTAATGTTCCGTTCCACACGGTACATTATGATGAGTCATTGACTCGAAGAGTTGCGTTGACCCGATGAAGTATCGATGCGAATTGATACAAGAGTTACGTTGGCCCGAAAGAAAGCTTTGAGTTGATTCAAATCTACAAATCGAAGCGATACAAGGTGTAAGTCCGATTCGAAGAAATATTGGCTTTAGTTGATTTTATGTGCAGGCTAGGCTTTTACGCTGGATTATAAGACGTTGACATTTTGCCTTATTGGCAATGGTGTCTGCAAAACCAAATCGTCGCCTTACAACGGATTATGGCATGGGCACGGTAGGCCAAAACAGTCGAGTAGTTCAATGGAGCACGAAGTGCTCGAATGGCCAAGTCAGAAGAGTTGGCCATATAATAGAGTTATGAAAATAAACCACAAGCCCAACGAAATGACAAGGCGTATCGGCATAAGGGGTAGGTTCTTGACCCTTCTCCTACTCCTTCATGCCTAATAAAATGTATCCTTGTATGCGTATGTTGCTATCGAGTTAACGAACATGGCTCAAATTGAGTAAAGGTTTTAATGTGTGTCGAACATTAAGATAGAATATTGAATATTAAACAATTGAGGTGACGTACATCAAATGCATGGGTCGTGATAGGACAAATTGATAGTAGAATATTGAAAGGCAATATCGAGATGTGCATCATGTGACGACTCGAAGAATATTGAATACTAGGCCTAGAACATTTATTATGGCGTTAAGCGTGCCCTTGTACACAGAAGCTATGTGAATGACTAAGTAAACGAAATGGGCAAGTCGTGGTACAATGCTACGAAACCTGTCGTGACATGAAAGATATATTTCGTGCATCGAAGTATGCAGTTGTGGCGCAGATGCCACGAAACTGCCGTTATAAAACAACTTATGAATGGAATGCGTTGAGTATAAGATCGAAAAGTCTAAGATGTTGGGGCATCATGCATCAATATGAATGTATTGGGACATAATGTCAATGGAACTCGAGATAGATATGACGAAATATGAGTTGAGAACTCGAGATTGGTTGGAATGATATGACTTGTTTGTTGTTGTGCGTATTGCATGGTAATGGACTCTGATGGCTCGTGCATGGGTGCGACTTCCCTCGAACGATTACAACCGGGGCACCAGAATCATTAGGCCTAGGAAGGAATTATGTTTGATAATCGTGGTGCACTTCATTAGGACATGTTGCGACTGGCCAATGTTGTGTTAAGCTATGATACCAGTAAGTTTGGGATCCTTCGGATACTGGGCTAGCAAACCGTATTGGAGCGATCGTCTGCTTACACGTTGAGATACCAAGTCCATTACGGTACGAAACACAGTAACTTTTATATAGATTGGGCCGGTGGACTGAGATTAGAATTAGGTGCAGGCGCACAGCTTGCCACCCTTATGATTATGCTTAAGTTTATTGGTTGGCTATGTGATTTGTTGTCCGTTTGTAGGCTAGGCAATTCGAGACAAAGATGTGCACGTACACAATGTCTATCAATATCATATGACTAACAATGTCTGTCGTAGGGACATGTGAGTTGACATATTTATGTTTCCATTGTTGTTGATAACATGTTTTACCGCTTAATCTTGCTATGAAACTGATCCTAAGGCTAAATAGAAAGATCATCAATAAAACCTGCATGCTTCACTAAATTTACTTAGTGTTGGTTTAGGCGAGTGGGTCTTGATCAGTACAGCGAGGATGAAAGTACTAATACCCCACTAGTTTGCTTGCAGATTCAGGAATAGGTTTGCTCATGGTGGAGCTTCACTATGACGTTGAGGCATGGAGTTTCTTAGTGTTTCGAGGCGTGCGACCGCACTGGGTTTGGCATGCAACATGAAGATATTCGACGAGAGTCTTTGGATGTGCTATAAAAGACATAATGTATGGAACGAGATCCTTTGTGAGCTAGAGAGATCATGAGCGTTGTAGCCTATTGGCATTTTCAGTTGGGCTATTCAAAGTCCTTGTAATCTTTATTTTATTTATCAATAAAGGAGATTCTTATTGTATACTTTGTTTCTTCTGCTGCTTATGCTATCAATTTGAGATAAACTTACGTAAAACTGTTATCTTACCTTGTACGAGCGCAATCCCAGGCTTGTGTGGCATCACGCCTCAGCAAGGATGATAATTCGGGTAAAATCTAGCGAGGACGAACAATTTTCTGGGTCGGGATGTGACATGGTCCAACCCATATCCTTTTTATGTTGGTGGATTGGACAATTGTGCTGGGATAGGCTATGGACCGAAGTTGCGACCAAAAGCCCTTAACCTGACCATGATTATAGGATGTATTCTATCTCGGCACGGTTACAGCACCCTTTGTCCTTGGTTGGTTGTAAGGGTATCACATTGTCTCGATGCTATAATATAAGCCTATAATCCTTGGCCTATGTCTTATTTTATTGCTTGGGTTTTGTCTTCTTCATTATGTATTCTCTTGTGGTACTTGCTATTCGGGGCCTAACCCTACTGATTTGTTTGGCCAGATCTCGAAGCAGCGCCTGAGGATCCAGCCTTCTATCCGAACAATGGTGCACACTAGGAGTATGGGCGTCGGGAACCATAAGTGGGTTTCTTCTTCACCGCTCTGATATCTTTTATTTTGTACTCGGTTTAGCCACCGGCACCTATTTAGCTGGCTGTTCTGGACATCAGTTTCCTTTACATAATTTTAATTAAATCAGACTGCCGCTGACTATGGTTATGTATTATTGACTCTCGGTACTAGCTTGTCATTTTGTGTAACTAGTCTCATAAATCATTTTGACGAAGCGTCGGGACATCTTACTGCTTTGTCTTATATGATCATTATTTACGCTTCTTGCTTTGATTGATTAGGACATAGATGCTATGTGAGACCATATGAGACTTGATTGTAGCATGCACCCCCTAGTCTCTTGATAGCCGTAATGCCGTATGACGTCTTCGTACCTCATATGGGATAGCTGGCCTAGTCCGTCTCTGTACTTCGGTACTGGGGCGTGACACCTTTCTTTTGGCATCTAAACACAGAAAATAAATGACTTTCCTTTTCCAAGACCATGATTTTGCGAACCTTAGCCTACATGCAAATATTAATAAATTCTTTTCATCTACTTCATAGTAATTTATGAGAGAGTGCTACATGTAAATATTATTTTGAATTAGAAATTACCATTAATTGAGGTTATGAATGTGATTCGAAAAGCACAAATGACGATCTCCTTAAAAACATTTCTACACGTAATCACCTAGTTGCCTATTTTAATTTAATGAACAATTTTAATTACTATAGATATACTTATCTTAAAATGGGTAAATATAATTTCATCCAGAAAGCTAAGGATAATTGTGTTCAAAAGTTGAATTATGGTAATAGTGATGGACCCACGATAACCCTAAAACACGTAGGAGTCGGTACGTGGACTCTAGAACATGTTGGACACAAACATATGAACTTGGATCGATACTTACATTTGTTCAAGAATCGATCAAGGCAAATAATTAAAATACCTTTAGCTCACAACTGATGGGTGACCGACCTAAGCACCATGCATGTGAACCTTAGCAACAATTCGATCCCAGATAAATGAGATTATTGAGAAAATAACCAAGTGTGTGACTCAAAGTGTTCTCTAAACATATCATGTAGATATGTCGTATTGATTTGTTGTTTGCATATTGTGCTTGATACTTGGAGTGTTATGATATCATAAGAGTTAGAATATACACTATAAGAAAAATACCATGTTATAACATTTGGAAAAAAGCTATCACAACGGTTGCTATATAAGTGTTACATAATTTCAGCAACAATGCATAATATGACGGTTCTGAAGAGTTTTTGGCCTTTTATAACGATTTATAGCATTAAACGTTATATATTGTTCACGCATATCTAATGCTGTACACACAAATGTTATAAAAAGTGGTAAAATTTTTAGAGCAGCCGCTCGAAAGTTCGCTCAAACCCGATCCCAAAATCAAAATCCCCCTTCCCCTCTCTCTCTCTCTCTTCCATTTTTCCTTCTTATCTCCTCTCCTCTTTCCTTCTCATCTCCTCCTCTCCTTTTTCTCGAAAACCCTAATGTCAAACCGACCCCGACATGCTCGCCATCTCCCTCGGCGTCGCATCGCCGCCTAAGGTGAGGCCCGCTTCGATGCCACCGGCGTTGCCCTCCAGCTCGCCACTGTCGCCTTCGAGGCCACCCGCCTCGTCCTCATCCAGGCCCCCTCTTTCACCGACCGCTCTTTTCGAGGTGAAGAAATGATTCGTTCATCATCGATCGATCGGATCCCAATTTCATTTTTGACCGACCATTTATTGTTCAATTTAGGAATTTCTGAGGGTTTCTATAGGTTAATGGAGTCTCCTTCTGATTTTGCTAAAAAGAAAAAGAAAAAACTCTCTTAGAACCTTTCAATTGCTTATGATTGTTGCAATTTAGGAGATTAGGATCGTGAGATATGCTAAATTAGGGTTTCGTTAATAGTTTTTTCTATGATTAATGCTTGTTTTTGTTTTTGTTATAGATGATGGGTGTGATGTCGAGGAAGGTCGTGCCCCTCTACGAGGGCCTGTGCTTCTTTGGGAGGTTAAGTAAATATACTCTGTTGGGTTATCAATTATATCTTTTAGTGTTTAAACCTTAATATATCTTTTAGTGTTATCAATTATGCTTTCTAACGATGAAGTGAAGTGCATGAGCTTAGTGCTGGAACTGATGGATGGTTAACATCTTCTAATCTTTAGTGGACAGGATCATTATTACTTCTTGTTTGCTTGCATGAATTATAACTCAAAGAAGATTTTATTTCTTGATAATATGCAATCATATGAATTTGAAGTGTCAATTACTTTACACCATCCAAATCTTTTCCCATTTGAATGTTATCAGCTCAGTTGACATATTTATGGTACCATTAAGCAAGGCCAAGTATAGAAATAAAATCATGAAAGCATATTACTGTTTTTAGGATATTTAAGTATAGAAAGCATATTATTGTCTTTGGTTGCTTACACCTTGGGTTTTTTTGGGTATATAATTTAAGTATTAGAAAGTATCAGACTTTTTGAGATTCCTTTGTGAATTTGAGAGAAAGTTTTATAAAACATAGAAGAAAGAAAAATAAAAGTAGCGATCTTACATACAAAGGGTCTAGCAAAACACAAAACAAAACCATGCTTTCTAATTTGTCCGACATAGGACATTTAATCTCAACAAATGAAATTTTATAGTGACACCAAATTGTTAGGTTTCTGTTCTCATAATCATGACAATTACTTACATCATGAAAGCATTCTAAAGAAACCAAAAGGAGGATAATCTAAGTATCACATTTTGTGTGTGTGAATTCATTCAAGTTTAGGTGTGACAAAATTTATTCAGCAAAAATTATCAGTATTTGTATAGGAAAAGCCAGGAAAAAGAAATATTCTTTGTTTAACACTTATCTAATTTGATGAAAGAAGTAAATTACTAAGTAAGCTAACTAAATTTCATCTCTTAAATTTTGATATGAATAAGTCAATTTTTTAAAGTATATTTCAAGAACAGTCTGGGGTAAACTAAAATCCTGGCTCCGCCCCTTGTATGTTGGTTTCAACTACCTTATGGACAAAGCATTATGCATTCCGTCTTAAGATAAATACATTACTGAACAAGTGACTGATTCTTTACTAATTCTTCACATATTCTAACAATTTTGCTAGAAGCCATTTTTGGCAAAGATTCTCATTTGGTAGGCTAGCTTTGGCTTGCTCTAAGCGTCTATAGATGGATTCTGAGTTTTTCTAAGTGGCTATACTTGTTATCATTAAACACGCACCATTTGTATGATATTTGGTTTCAACTATACCTTATGGAAAAAGCATTAATGCATCCCATCTTCTAGATAAATGCATTACTGCAACAAGTGACTGATTCTTTACAAATTCTTGACATATTCGACATTTCTGCTAGAAGCCATATTTGGGCAAAGATTCTCATTCAGTAGGCTAGCTTTGGCTTGCTGCCCAAGTGTATATAGATGGAGTTCGAGTTTAATAGATACTGACTTTCAGGTTGCAAATTATCATTCAACAGTGCAACAAGGTAATGGCTTCTTCTTCACCATTTCTTCTTGACATATTACCTAATATCTTCCCTAGTGCTGCTCGTTTCTATTTCAGAGCAGCGAGCAGCTCTCAACTAGTGAATGGCCTTGCTTACACATTCTACAAGTACAAATGTCCTATGCAAACTATTCAGTCACAAGGTATATGTGCTATGGCACCATTTTTGGATGTGGGATTGGAATCAGGGGTTAAGGAATTAGCTAATTACTTGGATTTGAGGATCCAGGAATTTGTAATGCCTGAGAGAAGATATTAGGCCTAATTCCTGGAATCCTGAATTTTTCAACTACCTCCTACAAAAATTTGAGAACCATAAATTTATGATGTTAATTCTTATTTTCCTTTTCTTTTCCTCTTGGAATCCAGTAGGTATGCGCTTTCTTCCTTGTTTGTTTTGATTGCTCAATTTTGTGATTATTTGATGTCAGCAGTATCAATCCTTCTAAATAAAGTGTTGAGTTTGTTCTCAAATACCACTGTAAGTTGATTTCATATTTTTTTTATCCTTGGTTCTCATGTTCGATCGAGAACTTATATAATTTGTTTTTGACAAGGATTCTTTTTATCCTTTATATAATTTGTTTCAGGAACTTTTAGAGAAGCCTTGACATGAGTGACGCATTAGAATTTTCTGTTCATCTTCAACATCAGGGGATGCAATTTATTATGACAGTATTTCTTTCATTCCTTCTCCATTTAGCCTCTTTCTTATTTATTATAGTAGAAGTTTGAAGGTTGCGCCTTAGAGCTGTCCTTAAATGTTTAAAATGCTTCATAAATGAGTTGGTAACTAGCAAGAAGGAAGAAAAAGAGGTGTCCATAAAATAGATGACCAGGTGTTAGTAACAACTAAGACCATCCTCACTAATGCTCCTTTTATTTATTATATTCACACTAAGCTTTTGGTTTATTATATCGTTTCCTATCATAAGTTATTTGTTTTCAGTAATTAACTTATATCCTAGTCGCATACTTGGATATCCTAATCGCGTACCCTGAGCTTGGAGATCCCAGTGGCATGTATAGTAAGAAATTCAGGCAGCAAGATCCAAGAAGAATATATCAACTCTTTCATGGCAACCAAGGCAAGCTTTACTCCTTCAAAAAATGTTATCAAATATATTCAACTCTTATGACATGATTTATTCATTGGTTGTATTTCTATAATTCATTTTCATAAAGTCTCGAATGGTTAGGCTTTATGGTAGGTTTCCTAAGTAAAATATATTATGTCCACCACTGTTTCAGCCTCATAAGTTATGATACCTCTGCTGCCTATGGCTTGCAGAAGCCTCTATTGGCAAATGGTGGCAGATGGTTTGGCCAACTCGTGTTCATTCAAACCCCTATAGAAAAGGACGCCTTCCCTTTTGTCGCATATGTTGTTTTCCTCTTGTGATTCCATCCTACTAAGATACTATTACTCTCTTCTATCCTCTCTTATCCACCACCAACAAGATCAGCCAGTCAGTCAGTCAGGAACTCAAATATGGATGCATCATCTCTAGAACTCTTGACTTGTATTCCCAGCTAGCTACACTTTTTTTTAAAGTCTTCCTTTTGTTCTGCTTAGTTTTATAGACAGTTTCCTTTTTTTAACTACACCACCATTCAAATTTTTAGTTTCATAGAAGAGCAAGAACAGTACAGATGAGCATCCCTCACTTGTTCAGGTGCCCGATCAGCCTGGAGACCAAGTTGCTTTACTGGGTGATATAGAGTCACTATCTAAAGGCTCTATGTATATGTTTTGTTCTTATAGACTCCTACTTTAAACCTAAATAACGAGGACATTTTCATGGTTTTATCTTTATGACATTTACGTTGTCTTCAATGTTGGGAAGCTTCATTGCATCTTGGATGATGTCTTGTGCTTTGCTTGAAGTTGGAAGTTTATGATTGTTTTTGTAATCTCTAATATCTTTTCTCCTTCCCGTTCTTACCACCGTAGGTGCCCTTTATGGTACCATTAAGCAAATTTTATACGTGAGCCTGTGACTTGACTGACTAATAATGTGAAACAGCTCCAAGTTCCACCTTCTTCGGAGAAAATTGGGAGCATATCTTTCGCAGGGTGTATCCAAACTACTCGGCTTTTGTGCCCTTGAAGCATGCATGGGAATCTTTTGGCCATCTTTTTAATTTTTCTTGTGATGCAGTCATGCATAGTACTTAGCAGCAGAGATAACTCAGGTAAAATCGATTGTGCAGTTAATGCCTGTTGTGTAGTCCCTATTCTGAGCTCTGTTCAGTGACTGTAGTGCAGTCCAGTCCCTATTATGAGCTCTGTTCAGTCTGAAATATTGATACTTTTGAAGTTTTCTTGCATTAATATAAATTTTATAAATATATATATATATATATTATATATATATATATTAATATAAATATATATATATATAACTATTATCATTTATGGGCGTTGATGAGATACTTTGGACTTTGGAGGTTCTATATTGCTTGTAGGCTATGATTTATGGGTGTTGATGAGATACTTTGGACTTTTATAGTTTTGCCTTGCCTGTAGGCTATGTTGCGTTGTAGGCTTCTTCTTTTAACTATGTTGTTTTGTTTTCATACTTGATACTTTGGAGTTTGGACTTTGGAGGCTATGTTGCCTACTTGCCTGGATGTGTTGTTCGTAGGCTTCTTCTCATTTTATGTGTTGCCTACTGGAATCTGGAATCTGGATGCCTCTTTACTTGCCTGTAGGCAGTAACTTTCTCCATTATGATGTGGTGATCCATCTCTGATCTCTGAGCCCGTTATCGTATATATATTTACTATTTAATTTTGTTTTCATACTTGATACTTTGGAGGCTATGTTGCCTACTTGCCTGGATGTGTTGTCTGTAGCCTATAGGCTTCTTCTCATTTTATGTGTTGCCTACTTTAGTCTGGAATCTGGATGCCTCTTTACTTGCATATAGGTAGTAACTTTCTTCATTATGATGTGGTGATCCATCTCTGATCTCTGAGCCCACTATAGTATATATATTTATTATTTACTATTTAATTTTGTTTTGTTTTCATACTTGATACTTTGGAGGCTATGTTGTCTACTTGCCTGGATGTGTTGTCTGTAGGCTTCTTCTCATTTTATGTGTTGCCTACTTTAGTCTGGAATATGGATTTTGGATGCGTCTTTACTTGCCTGTAGGCTTCTTCCCATTTTATGTGTTTCATGTGAGGACTAGTATGTAGTTATTTCATCATTATAATGTTCTCAAGTCCTGAAAAATTACTATTATTGCCATGATCATAGAGAGTTGATTCTCTAATTTGTCTAGATCAACTTGGAAGGCTTAACAAATGTATTGATGTTAACATTATATTATTGCTTTTAGGGTGGTTACTATAAGATATGTGGTGGAGTGACCCATTTGGCCAAGGATTGTCTAAACAAAGGCAGCAGAAAATATGTTTTCTTCTACAGGAGCAAACAATGGTAAGCTTTTCCTTCATACGTATCAAAATTATCTTTCTATAATGTCATGTGCATTTGCGTGGTTCATCTGTTATTTGTAGGGTACAATGTTGACTTTTTAAGGGATATACAATGTTGGCTTTTGAAGGGATGTCACTATTTGGTGTTGGTGAATGCAATGTTTCAACGTTTTGAGACCGGTTTCCCTAAAAGGGAAAGATGTATATATTTTGGATTTTGAAATGTAATGGTGATATGTTGGTGAAATAAAAGTTGGAAAAAGAGTGATATGTTTTGAAATGTAATTAAGATGAAGTTATATTTGGATATTTTTAATGAAATATTTCAAATGTTAGTTAAATTTTATATTTCTGTTGTCTCGAGAAATTAATATGCTTTTTATAATGTATTGAATTATAAGCATTGACAGGTGATATATATATGTGTGTGAATAACTAGAACAGAACGTTAGAAAGTGTTATGTATAAGTTCTTTTTATAACGTTTCATAAACGTTTTATGAATAGTTCCAAAACCAGATCATTTTAGTAAGCGTTATGTATATATAACTTAGTCATAACGCTTTCGGATAGATATGTTATATATAATGATAATATTAATGTCGTTTTCAAATTTAGTGTTATATATAATTGACTTAATTATCTCATTTTTTTTATAAAAATGTGTCATATAAGTGTAAGTCATATATAACGGTTTTTCAAAACTTTTATAACAACCCGTGTTCATGACGGTTGACTGCTTCAAAAAAACTGTCATAAATTGTCATATATGACGGTTTTTTACCCATCATAAAATGGTATTTTTCTTGTAGTGATAAGAAAGAACACTCATCCAAAAACATGAATTTTAAACCATAAATTCTATTTTATGAATCGTATTCAATGCATATCATCATATTTCATTTTTCTTTTCTGCATCCTTGAATTTGGGCTTTCGTGTCTTGATGGCCTAATATTTGTTCGCTAAGTAAGGAAGAAATACAGGAAGAGACGATACCTCCATACAACATGGAAGAAACCAAATATCAACCTTGAAAGCTGGAGTAGAAAAGTACATTTTGTCTTTTGTCTATTTATAAACCTTATGTTTGTAAGTGTATATTATGTGCCTATGGGAAACAGACTTAGAGAGAAATGTTATAGTGTGTATCTGCTACCGTCGGAAATGTAAATAATGTAAATAAATGATCTGACCGAGACCGAGAGCGAGACCGAGACTTGAACGTCCTTAAGACAATATTTGCCCCGCACAAGTGCTTACGGTTGAATGACGATTTAGCACTTCAAACCACATGAACTGGACAAAGCATTGAAGGTAGTCCCTTTTTTGGACTAAATGCTTGATGAGTGAATGAGTTGTTTTGATGAATTCAATTAAACACTCATAGGACTATCCTTTTATAAGGGATGAAGAGACACAAAGTATAAAGAGAGACATTGTTTGGAAGTGATACACTCTTACCACTTTGTTAATTCTAAGTACACAAAGTAGAGTTAGTATACATTATAAGCGCTCATATTGTAAATTTATGTTTTCCTCTTGATCATTTTCTTTGCTTTGAGCACTTATTGGTCAGCCCTGATAGACCTGGATTTTTTTTCCTCCTAGATATTGATGGTAATGTTGGACCCGAATTATCTTTATACAAATAAGATGAGGCTGAGGACCTTTTGTCCAAAAGTGTCATAAAAAATAATTAGCGACACTTCTTGTGCCACTTTTGGTGACACTTTTGAGAAATTAGTGATACTTTTGAGACCCAAACACTAATTATGTATAATATGGAAATCCAAACACAAATTTTGAAACGTATTTGAGACCCAACGTCTAAATATCCCTATATAGTATCTAGATGTATAATAGTTTTAACTAGATTACCTTTGTCCCTAGATTTACGTGTTATGTAATATAATCTATAGGATGTTAGTTATTAGAAGACGTGTAATCCTTTCACTTATTAGAAATCCTTATCATAGTTAAGCTTGTGGATGTGATAATAATAATTTTACATGTTGTTACATGGCTTAACTGATATTTATATCCTAGAATATTTTAGGTGGCAATCGCATGTCGGTACTAGTGTATTCGTAGGTCGCGTAGCCTAGGAATTTACGGGTGCAACTCGGGTGGGTTGGGTCAGGCTTGAGGTCAACCCGAGCCCAACCCGATGAATCATAAGTCTAGCCCGAGCCCAAGTCCGGCCTGACCTCGGGTACAACATATGAAGCCCAAGACCAAGCCCGGAGGATCGGATTGAACTCGGATTGGGTCGGGTCCATCGGGTTTATCGGGCTCTAATATAATATTTGAAATAATTTTAAGCAAAAGTAATATTAAACACATAATCAAATTGCAATCAAGCCTTGATCATTACAAAATACAAACTGAAATAAGATTTATGATAAGGAGTTGAAGAGTTTGGGTGGACAAATTTATGATTTAAACTTTTTATTTAAGAAGTATAAAACTATACATGAACCCGAGCCCAACCCGATTGTTGATCGGGTTCAAATATTTTAACCCAAATCCGAGCCCGAACCCGAGTATCTTCAACCCTAATCTAACCCATTAACGGGTTTATCCGATCGGACTCGGGTTTAGCCCGCCCAAGTTGCACCATTACTTAGGATATTGTTATGTTCTCGGATCGCTATATTCCGAGAGGTGGACATGACAAAATCCTAGATGCACTTATGAAAATGATTTAATTGTTGGTGGTTGTATACCTACCATTTTGGCCAGGACTCGAGATATATAGATGGTCTATGAGATGTTGATTTCGGACACAATGTGGCAAGTTCAATGATTCAGACAGTAGTCCGAACCATCTTAGGACGAGCCAGTTAGGATTGCAGTTATATTTCATTGTAGTTGGACTCCTTTTGGTATCTAAGGAATAAGACACAAGTCAAACCATATCCATCCCGAATAGACGTTTTCTTAAAGATACCCACTTATTTCGGGGCTCAAATAGGACGTTTACGAAATGATAGCCCAACAAAAGTTACGAAAATGATCGACCGAGCAAATGAGATAAAACATACATAATTGCTATCCAGACTTGAGATAAATTTAGGTTTAGCTAGTTTTATATTTGTACCATGAATTTTGAATTCAGACTTGAGAATTCAGATTTGATAGGTGTTCCTTTCATTTTTCTATATTCTAGCCAAATGATATAAAAAAATCTTTCTGAAAGATACTAATATACTGTTATTTTCTTGGAGAATCTTGACATAACGTACATAATAATTATATTATATTAAATCATTAACGCCTAGGCGTCTGTAGCTAAGTGGACAGAGCGTCTGTTTCCTAAGCAGAAAGTCGTAGGTTCGACCCCTACATTACGCGTCAAATTTAATTTTAAAATTTATGATTTCTTGCATGCAAGTCCCTCTAATACCACTAGACTAGAGAGCTCGGACTAGGGGTGAGTATTCGATTTATTCGAATACAACCGAACCGAAAACCGAATTGGACCGAAACCGAATAAGCAAAATCGAAACCGAACCGAATTGATCAATAACCGAACCGAACCGAATTAAATCGGTTCGATTTTCGATTTATTCGATTTTTGGGTATTTTTGTGTTTTTTTTTGTTAATATATATAATAACTAAATATACCGAGATATATTTATTATATACCTATAGTATATACATATATATATATATATATATATATATATATATATATATATATATATATATATATATATATATATAATTAATATATATATATATATATATATATATATATATATATATATATATATATATATATATATATATATATATATATATATATATATATATAAACTAAATTTTCTTATTCGGTTTTCGGTTTTGGACCGAAACCGAAACCCAAAACCGAAACCGAAACCGAATAAGAAAATTTAGTATTTTCGAAACCGAAACCGAACCAATTTTTTTTTTAAAACCGAACCGAATCTCTTATTCGGTTCGGTTCGGTTCGATTTTCGGTTCAAAACCGAATAATGCTCACCCCTAGCTCGGACAGTCACTCATATTACCTTGGGAGGACTTTTAAGCAAATAATAAATTTCGTGATACTTTAATTAAAAATATGAGCGGACATCCGGAGGGACCGGCAATGTTCGAGTCCCCCAATGTGTGTGTGTGTGTGTGTGATTTCAAAAAAAAAAAAAAAAAAAAAGGTAATATGAGTGAGAGTCCAACTCTTTATTTTAAGGAAAATGCTAAGTCTACAACCAAATGTTTATAACTTTTTTACAATTTCTCTCTCCCACTCCTTACACATGGATTCCACCGGGTCTCACCTTCCCTCTCACCCCCTGCTACACGGGTTCCATCCGACCCCACCACTTTTTTCCTTCCTCCAATCGAAGTCTGACACGTGGCGGTTGTAAGGGAATTGTGAGCATTTGGTTGTAGGCATAGCAAAGCTCATATTTTAACTAGTCACTTGCAATTTTATTTAGGGTTATTTACACTAATACCTCCCATGTCTTACGTTTACTAAGCGGTCCTCTGCTAGTTTAAAAATAAATACACTGAGATCCCATTTCTTTTATATATTTTTTATAAAGTAGGGACGGTCATTGTAAAATTATTTACATAAATTATAAAATTTAGGGGTGGTTAGTGTATTTAACACAAAATATAGACGGTGTCAGTATATTTATTTTCAAAGTAGGGAAGGTCCACTTAATAAACACAAGACATAGCGGGGGGTGTTAGTATAAATAACTCTTTTTTATGATATATGTGTGCACAAAAAATCTATGATATTGCTGCAAAATTAGATAAAAATTTAAGTTATTTTAAATATATTTAAACTAAAATTTGTTATAAATATGTTTTTAGAATTTTGGATATGTATTTAGCTTGATAACACCAAGTAATTAGTTTAAATATAATTTGAATATTAAATATAATTTAGATATGTTACATGTTTAGCTAGTTTATGTGGCAGTTAATTTATTTTTTAAGTTTTCTTAAGTTTTTTTATTATTTATTTCACGTATATATATGCGTCTTCACTCATTTTTGAGCTGTTTCGACCCGCACTATAACATAGAGATGTAGATTTATAGCATACAAATCCATTATATCTATCATATTTATGGACAAATACCTTCTTTATGTTTGTCTAATGGATTTTACTTTCATTTTGACAAGATCAATTGGGATATACATATTGTCAAAGACAATTATTTTATTTCTCTTTGAATCCAATCTTTGAAAGTGAATTTTTTTTTTTTTTTTTGAAAAGTGGATGAGTTTTTCGGATAAAAAAGAATTATGATGGAGTTAGAGTTAGAGATGAGAGTAAGTGGAAGGGAAGAAATAATGGTAAAATTGTTGGTGTTGGGATGGAGTTGATAGTGAATGAAGGATGAATGAAAATAGTAGAGCAACAAGCTATTAAGGTGAAAAAGAAGAGGAAAAAGAGAAGATGAAAATAAAAAAAAATTTAGCATCTAAAGCCCAGAGTTGGTTTAATTTAACTAATAGAACCAAAAGTGGACTTATAACTCAATTGTTATGATTTGATGGACTTTTAAACAACTAACAATATTTTGAATATTTTACTAAAAACTTGATAGATTTAAGTGACTTATATGAAAGGAAAAAAACCTTTGATTCCTACCACCAATTTCAACAACAACAAAACCCATATGCCCAACACAATTCAAGTAGCACAACAAATTTTGACAAAAAAATTTATGTGTCAAAGACAAAATTAAAATAATTTTTCTCGTTAGAAATTTAAAACAAAATCTGAAAAATTCGTAAAACCAAAGCTAAACTCATATCCTTATACTTAAGAGGTATAAGTGAAAATCAACTTTACCAATCAAGTCATTCTAATAAATTGTAGAAGGACTTATATTTAAAATACTATCAAAAATGTTATATATATATATATATATATATATATATATATATATATATATATATATATTAAGTAGATACTCTCATATTTTAATCACCTCCTTGCAATCCAAATTTAAGGGTGTTTTAGAGCATATATATATATATATATATATATATATATATATATATATATATATATATATATATATATATATATATATATATATATATATATATATATATATATGCTCTAAAACACCCTTAAATTTGGATTGCAAGGAGGTGATTAAAATATGAGAGTATCTACTTAATATATATATATATATATATATATATATATATATATATATATATAGAGAGAGAGAGAGAGAGAGAGAGAGAGAGAGAAAAATATATATATATATATATATATATATATATATATATATATAGAGAGAGAGAGAGAGAGAGAGAGAGAGAGAGAGAGAGAACACACACACACACTCTAATAAAAGTACGTGTTGTTTAAATAATTTTTTTTTAATCTTATCAAAATATAATTTAAATATTTAAATTTAAATTAAGATTTGTTATATATATATATATTAAGATTTATAAAAATTTAATTTAAATTTAATAATAATGTTTTATGGATATATGTGAATAAAAGAGAGGATATTCGGTTATGCGGAAGAAAAATAAAAAAGTGGGTATTCGATTATACGGAAGAATTCGTAATTTTTTTTTTGAGAAAATTTATGAAATGCCCAAAAATTACAAAAGTTTTATGTAAAACCCACTGCAAAATAACATTTCATCGCGTGTCCAGAATTAGCGAAAAATATATAAAGCGGATTCTAATGACCTTTTTGTCCTTCTAATTAATTCAAAACACACCCAAACCCTACTATTAAAAAAACGGTTTCGATTCTTTCACTTCTTCCATACGCCGCTCAGTTCTCAAACCTAGGTCATTCTCCTCCAAAATCTTCAAACCTTTCCCTCCATTCGCAATCTTCACACCATGTCGGCATCAGCGGCAGCATCATCACTGGCAGCATCACCAATTAGAGAAGATGCACCAGTTGCAGAAAATCCAAAAGGAAAAGACGGAGAACCACGGAAACGCTTAATTAAGAAAGTTGCACATAAGGAAAAGGAAAATGATGCTAAGCAAAAAGAAGTGCAAAAAGAAGGTATAACTTTGATTTTATGTTCGCTAATTCTGTATATATTACACGAAAAATGACATTCTCCGTCTTAAAATGCATTTGAATGTTCATTCTCCCTGTTAAATTACACTGAGAATGCCATTCGTCGTGTAATTTGAATCAAGAATGTCATTCTCCATTTTAATTAAACGGAGAATGGCATTCTCAATGTTAAAACACATGAGAATGTTCATTCTCCGTGTTAAATTACACGGAGAATGACATTTTTCGTGTCATTTAACACGGAGATTGGCATTCTCCGTTTTAATTACACGGAGAATGGCATCCTCCATGTTAAAACGCATGAGAATGTTCATTCTCCGTGTTAATCTAACACGGAGAATGGCATTCTCGGTTTTAATTACACTGATAATGGCATTCTCCGTATAGTTAAACACGGATAATGTCATTATCCGTGTTAAATTATACGAAGAATGATATTCTCAGAGTTAAAACGCATGAGAATGCCATTTTCCGTGTTAAATGACACAGAGAATGGTCATTATCAGTGTTAAAACGAATGAGAATGCCATTCTCCATTTTAAATGACATGGATAATATCATCATCCGTTTTAAATTACACGGAGCATGACATTCCCAATGTTAAAACGCATGAGAATGCCATTCTCTATCAGTATTAAAACGAATGGGAATGTTCATTCTCCGTGTTGAATTACACGGAGGATGTCATTCTCCGTTTTAAATGACACGGAGAATGTCATTATCTGTGTTAAATTAACACGGAGAATGGCAATCTCCGTTTAATTTAATACGGAGAATGACATTTCCAGTGTTAAAACGAATGAGAATGGCAATCTCCGTGTAATTTAACACGGTTTTAAATTAAACGAAGAATGCCATTCCAAGTGTTAAAATACATTAGAATGACCATTTTCCGTTCTAAATTACACGAAGAATGTCATTATCCGTGTAATCTAACATGTGTCGGGCTTCGATTGGAGGTGGATAGTACAGGTGGATCGGGTGGAGCCCATACAGCAGGGGGGTTTGTGTTAGGGGTGGTTGGACCCGATGGGACCCATGTGTAAAGGTTGGGTGAGAGCGTTTGTAAGATGGTTCGTTACAATTATGACTATCTTTGAACAAGTCTTAACTGCCACCGTCTTTCTTGGACGAATTTGAGGAGTTTGTGGCATGACATCCACTTGTAACGAACCTATTAAATTACACGAAGAATGATATTCTCAGTGTTAACGCATGAGAATGTTCATTCTCCGTGTAAGTTAAAACGGAGAATGCCATTCTCCGTTTTAAATTACACGGAGAATGGGATTCTCAGTGTTAAAACGCATGAGAATGTTTATTCTCCGTGTAATTTAACACGGAGAATAACATTCTCCGTGTTAAATTATACGAAGAATAAATATTCTCATGCATTTTAACACTGAGAATGCCATTCTCCGTGTAATTTAACACGGAGAATGGCATTCTCCATGTTAAATTACACGGAGAATAGAATTCTCAGTATTAAAACGCATGAGAATGTTCATTCTCCGTGTAATTTAAAACGGAGAATGTCATTCTCCGTGTTAAATTATACGGAGAATGTCATTCCCAGTGTTAAAACCCATGAGAATGGCCATTCTTCGTATGAATTAACACGGAGAATGGTCATTCTCCGTGTCAAAATGACGGAGAATGGCTATTCTCCGTTTTATATCGACGGAGAACAGTTGACAGATCACCTAAATTTTTGTTTTGTTTTTTATTTTTGTCGAAAAAAATCTGTCAGGAATAAGGAATCAAGAGTTTTCCGTTCTACTTTCAAACCAATTCTAAATCTTATGGAGGAGGTCAATATAAATGGTGGCCGTTTACCTGAGCAAGTTATTGATTATTTAAAGAATACCGGTTTCTGGAATTTTGTCGAGGTATTCTACCAAAAAAAAGTCCACATCTCCGAATTGGCCAATGTAACGGAAGGGCTTGATAATTTGATTGTAACTTACACAGAAGACAAAGATGGCGTCGGGTACTTTGAATTGAGTACCACTGTTAAAATCGCACCAAGCATCGATGATATGGCAGTCATCTTCGGTCTACCGCTGAAGGAAGAAAGCGATAATGATATTATTTACAAAAAAATGATCATAGAAAAACAGCAGCAGCCCCCACCACCAGACTCTTTTAGCATGTGTAGAGATCATTTTAGAAGATTGCTGACTAATTCCAAGGGCACAAACTCAAAAGTCAGTAATAAGGAAGTGAGAGAGAAGTTTCTTGAATTGTTGCATCGGCTTCGTCAAGGAGATAAAGCTATTAATCCAGATGATATGGCCAAGATAATAATCTTTAACTTGTGCCAAACTGCATTCTTCCCAAAGACTGGCGGTTCAGATTTGCCATACAAATTCTTTGCCTTGGTAGACAGTGTGGACGTCATCAACAATATATGCTGGCCAAGGTTAATCTTGGCATATGTAATGGATAGCATCAAGAGAAGTACAAGTATAACTAAAGGAGGGGATTACTCTACTGCTTACTCCAAAATGGAAGGTTGCACAATATACTTCCTCTATTGGTTTGCAGAACATAGTACATTTGCGAAAAGGAAGTTCAACCCAATTCTTGATTACCTAAGATTTTTTACATGGGATGGGTACGAAATCTCAAACTTCCTCGGGGCCGAATATCACAATAATTTGAAATCGAAGATGGTATTCAAAGATCTGCTTATATCTATTGGGAAAGAAGAAGGACACAAAGAAGATGAGCCACCTATACAAGAAGAAGTTGAAAAAGAGGGAGAGGGACACCAACAAACATGTGGGGATAAGTTTGTTGAACAAGAGATACCACAACATGATGAAATAAACGTTGTGATGGAGGACTCAGCGCAAGAATTGGAGGATTTGAGAAGACATCATTCTGATATTCTTGTGTAGAACGAAGAACTCAAAGAAAAGCTAAAAGAGCTGGAGGCACAAGAAGCACAATTACATGCAGCCAACGCGCAGAACGAAGAACTCAAAGAAAAGCTAAAAGAGCTAGAGGCACAAGAAGCGCAATTACGTGCAGCCAACCTTGAGAACGAGAAACTCAAAGAAAAGCTGAAAGAGCTCGAGGCACAAGAACCGCAACAACGTGCAGCCAACGCATAGAACGAGGAACTACATGAAAAGCTGAAAGAGCTCGAGGCACAAGAAGCACAACAACGTGCAGCCAACATTCTGATGGAGGGCTCTGTGCATGAATTAGATGATTTGAGAAAGCAGAATTCTGTTATTATTTCTGATAAGACACGGCTCATCGACAATGTTAAAGAGCTACAGGCACAAGGTAAAATCTTTTCTATTTCAAATTTATGATTTGTAATCCTCCGTGTTATAGTTCAGGAGAATGGCCATTCTCCGTGTATAAAAACATGGAGAATGACATTTTTCGTGTTAAATTATACGGAGAATGGCCATTCTCTATCATTTTAACACTGGGAATGCCATTCTCCTTGTAATTTAAAACGGAGAATGACATTCTCCGTGTTAAATCACACGGAGAATAAAATTTCCAGTGTCAAAACGCATGAGAATGACCATTCTTCGTGTTCAAAATACGGAGAATTCCATTCTCCGTGTTAGCTAAAAGAAGAATGTTCATTCTCCGTGTTAAATTACACGGAGGATGCCATTCTTCGTTTTAATTATACGGATAATGGTATTCTCCGTGTTAAGTTACACGGAGAATGCCATTCTTTACCATTCTCCGTGTAATTATCACAGAGAATGGTCATTCTAGTGTTAGAACGCATGAGTATGACCATTCTCCGTGTTAGGAACATGGAGAATGCCATTCTCCGTGTTAAGAACATGGAGAATGTTATTCTTCGTGCTAAAATACAGGAGAATGGTCATTCCCAGTGTTAAAACGCATGGTGATGACCATTCTCTGTGTTAAATTACACGGAGAATGATCTTTTCTTTTTTTTCTTTTTTTTATTGACATTTTCCCTTTAATTAATGTTTATTATATATCAGTGCAAATAACAGCGCAGCTCAGAGATGCAAATAAAAGGCTCATTAAAGAGAAAAGTGAGCTTCAAGGGAAAGTTGAATTATTGAATAAAGAAGTCATTGAAAATGATGGAAACGTTGCTAATCTTGATGCCATAATTGAAGTATTAAAGGTTAAAGAGCCTCAACAAGCTGCTGAACAATAATCTGCTGAACTTCATGATCCAGCAGTAACCAAAAAAAGAGGAAGGCCACGGCAAAAGAGGTTGGTAAAACCATCAGCAGTATCAGCCGATGAAGATTTTACTTCCTTGGTTAAGAAAACATTAATAGAGGCTAATAAAAAGCGGAAGGTTAATGCCAATCCAAAAGGAAAAAACTCAGCCCAAATCCAGAACGAAAAGAAACAATAAGAAGGCAGGTCCGAAAGCCGAAAAAGATGACAGAATTGCTGAACTAATAAAGATCGGTGATATACTAAAGGAATGCGAGGACCTAAGACTTTGGAATGATGCAGATGAAGAGCTGCAGAAGCTTTAAAAGAAAATCGTATTCCCAAGCAACAACACTCCACTGTATGTATTCTGAACTCTCTCTTTTTTCTAGTCTTTTTTAAAACTATTTCTGACAAATTTCTGTTAATTTAATCTAAAATAAATTTAAGTGCAGTGATGTTGTATACACGGCTAGCAAAGATCAATATGGAGTTGATGTCATCCTGACAACAATAGACTTGCAAGACATCTTCGATTATCAAGATATTGAAGCTGGAATACTCAACGTATTAATAAGCAAGATGAAACAAATTCAAGACAGCAATAGAAGGGGAGTACAGTCAAGTTCACATGAGGTGCAATATAAGTGGGCTGCATTCATGATGCCCCACACATTGGTAAGAATCAAAAATGAAAAATCAATATTCATGTGTACACCGATAATAGTAAATCGTGATATTGTATTTTGTTTTTGACAAACAGTCCATCATTGAACAAGCTCATGAAAAAGGCACAACCACCGGCGCCTTTACCAATTTCAAAACAAATATAGAAAACTTCATCTTGGATTTACAGGAAGACATAGAGTGGATATTCATTCCACTGTTTAATAAATCCAAAAATACTACATGCTGCTCACATTCAACTTAAGCTCCTACGTGTGGGCACACTACAACTCCTTGGTGCCCAACACGTACGACAAGGGCAAGGAAGATGCAGAATCCGTAAGGACGGTCTTGGAGCCTATTGTCAGGAGAAAAGTTGAAAAGATGAGGGAAAGTTGCAAGGCTATGGTGGAGTACGATAGCACACAGACGATTTTTCATACAAAATGCCTATAACAGACAACACCCAAGTGCCTCTTGTACACGGCATACTTTATGAAGTGCTTGATGAATTCTCCCTTCACAGTACCAACAAAAGGAAATGATGATGAAATTCACCGTTTAATTACAAAGGTTAGGTTGAAATGGGCTAAGAGGTTGCTTCAAAGTAAAAATATATCAGCCGAAACCATTATGAAAATTACAATGTAAATGGGCTAATAACTTCTTTTTATTATCTTATATTTGACTTTTTTTTCTTCTGTGTATGCGTCTTTTGTTACATCTCTGTCTTTTACATTGTTCTATATATATCATTTTTGAATGGGTGTATGCGTCTTTTGTTACATCTTCTCTGTCTTTTACATTGTTATATATATATTTTTTTTTTTTTTTTTTTTTTTTTTACATTGTTATATATATATATATCATTTTTGAATAGTTAGTCCCAGTGTTAAATGACGAACGAGAATGCCATTCTCCGTGTATAAAAACACGGAGAATGTCATTCTCCGTGTTGAATTACACGAAAAATGGCATTCTCATGCGTTTTATCACTGAGAATGACATTCTCCGTGTAATTCAACACGGTGAATGTCATTCTCCGTGTTGAATTACACGGAAAATGACATTCACAGTGTTAAAACGCATGAGAATATTCATTCTCCGTGTTAAATTACACGAAGAATGGCATTCCCAGTGTTAAAATGAATGAGAATGCTACGGAGAATTTCATTCTCCGTATTAAATTATACGGAGAATTGGCATTATGCAGTCAAAAAACTGTGAAACATTAGATATAACAGACTTCAAAATAGCACCATTGATATCAAAAATGTAAGAAATGTGTTCAAAAAACAATTATATAAAAGAAAGAATGGCTGAATATGTATTAACGAGGGGGCGCTCCCCCTCGACCCCCGTAGAAGCACATGGGGGAGAGGGCAAGTGGTGCGATTGTGATTACCTAATTCAAGACAATTCTGGCACCTCATCTTCCTTTTCTCTTTTCCCTTGTTCTCATAATTGCTCTTATAACGGTCCGCCTTTGGACGGCCGGGGCCCCGTTTTGGAACAGGTGGTAGAACCAAATCAGTTGGATTATTTTCAAACTGTTTTTCATAATCTGGAACTGGATGAATTGCCCATGAATATAGCTTCTTGTAGAAATTTGATGTCCAATACTGCTCCCCAAAATCGTAAACTGATTTGCCCGAACCAAATCTGATACATTGGATTGTATGGCTGCATGGGAATCCATATACCTTCTATCTGCGACAACTACAATGCCAATCAAGAAGATTCACCCGGTGTGAGGAAGTATCTGCCATCACCTCAAACTCGAAATCACCAGACCGATATACCTTATAAGACAAGCCATCATCTATAAGCTGCTTCAGCATATTCTCGGCGTATGGAGTCAATTTTCTATTTAAATCAATTGCATTCTTGTGGCGATCCGAAATCAACTTCATCATCTTTACTCAGATAACGTTTACAAGTGCTGAAATAGGCATTTTCTTCCCAGCCTTTATCCATGTATTGAATGATTCTGCACAACTAGAAGCAACATCGCCGTATCTACATCCGAGGACGAATGCATTTGACCAATGTTCACGTTTTTGTTTATCCATCCAATTCACAACATGACCACAATTCAGATCATATATCTTCTTAACTGCTTGTTTATAACCACCTTTATACAGGAAAAAAAGAAATTAATTAAGAAGGAAGTCAAGGCACAAGCACATGAAAAAGGGACCATTCTCCGTGTTAAAAACACAGAGAATGGTCATTCTCCGTTCCAAACTAACGGAGAATGCATATTCTCTTTGCTAAGGAACACGGAGAATGCCATTCTCCTTGTTAAAATAACGGAGAATGCAAATAAAATCTCCATATATATATGTCTGACTTACACACCTGGCGTTAGAGAATATACTGCTTGCCTCCAAGCTTCAAGTACATGCGAATACTTGCTTTCATTTCCTTTCTCCTTTAGCGGTATGTTATTCTTCATGTGATAATAGCAATAACTATGGTAAGCAGTAGGGAACACTTTAGGAACTTCAGAAACTAAACCGGTGCCTTGATCCGAAAGAAAAATGATACGCCTACTACATCTAACAACATTCTTGAGATTTTTAAGGAACCATTCCCAATTGTCGCCATCTTCGCCCGAGACTATACTGTAGGCAAGAGGGTAGAACTGTTGGTCACCATTCTTCGCTGTAGCAGAGATAAAACATCCTCTAAACCTTCATGTAAGGAAAGTCGCATCCAAATATAGCATCGGACGGCAATATTGAAAACCTTCGACACAAGTCCCATATGAAAGAAAATGCCGCTGAAACCTCATTGACATCTCATCTTTTTGAAAGTCGATAACGGAACCAATATTGGTTTCCTTTACGTTGTCGATATACCAACACAAGTCGCTGTAAGCTCTAACATCATCTCCGTACATTTCTTGGTGCACCAGCCTAATGCCGTGGTATGCCTGCCCGTAGGTAAGAGATAAACCGTAGTCATCCTTAAATTCATCGACAACTGATTTTGCTGACTTTTTAGGATCCATCCGAACAATGTCACTAACCAAACTTTTCACAAACTTTGCTAGAACAACTAGATTACCTTTATCCATATAGCCAGCTCCACAATTGTGTTCTCCCACATACCTCTTCACCTCAAAAATTTGATTATCTTTCGAAATGGATATAGCATGGAAGCTCCACAAACAAGCATGGGTCTTGTAATTCTTGCAGCAAACAGTGTACCTCCCCGGCTCAAATTTTAAAATATAGAATGGATGACAAGATTCAAAACATACCTTCCTAACAGTGTGCCTAACTTCTTCAACACTATTTAGAAAAATCTGACCAACGTCGGTAATTGATCCAGGCCACATATCATATTTCCTCTTTTTACTGTCTCAATTGAGACCTCATAAAATTCTACTACTCGTTTATCCTTTACAGTAGGAGAACATCTACTCAAAGAACTAACAGAGGAAGACGAATGTCCCATGGGAGTGCTTTGACAAGGAAAAGATGTCGATGAAGAACATGGAGAGATACTTGCTCCACAAATAGATCAAAGCTCACGTCATAGGTACCATGGAAACCCCCAACCAATGATCGAAGCCAAAAATCACTGTCAACGTATAGTTCAGTCCCATCAGAATGCAAAAACTTTAAACAAAAGAAAAGTGGATCCAAAGAAGTCCATCGATCGCACACTTGATACTTTAAAAATTCCACGGTACTTTCATATGTGACACGGCAGAAAACTAGGTCTCCCTTGAAACAAAGATTAACTAAACAACTTGAATCCATTCCCCCTTCTGATAACATAAAACATACGAGATCACAAAATAGGACAACACATTTCTTATCATTCTCCGTCTAAAACTAACGGAGAATGATTATTATCCGTCTAAAACTAACTAAGAATACCATTTTCCGTGTTAAATTACACGGAGAATAGTCATTCCAGTGTTTTAACGCATGAGAATAACTATTCTTCGTTTAATTTAAAACGGAGAATGTCATTCACCGTATTACATTACAAGGAGAATGTCATTCTCTGTGTTAAATTACACGGAGAATGGCATTCCCAATGTTAAAACACATGAGAATTGTCATTCTCCGTATAATTTAATACGGAAAATGCCATTCTCCATTTTAAATTAAACGGAGAATAACATTCTCCGTGTTAAAACGCATGAGAATGATCATTCTCCGTCTAAAACTCACAGAGAATGATCATTCTCAAGGGAATTGGCCATTCTCCGTCTAAAAACTAACTGAGAATGCCATTCTCCGTGTTAAATTAAACGAAGAATAGTCATTCCAGTGTTTTAACGCATGAGAATGACCATTCTTCGTTTAATTTAAAACGGAGAATGTCATTCACCGTATTACATTACAAGGAGAATGTCATTCTCCGTGTTAAATTACACGGAGAATGGCATTCCCAATGTTAAAACACATGAGAATTGCCATTCTCCGTATAATTTAATACGGAGAATGCCATTCTTCGTTTTAAATTAAACGGAGAATGACATTCGCCAAGTTAAAACACATGAGAATGATCATTCTTCGTCTAAAACTCACGGAGAATGATCATTCTCAAGGGAATTGGCCATTCTCCATCCAAAACTAACGGAGAAGGATCATTCTATGTTTAAATATGACGGAGAATGCTCTTTCTTTGTGACAAGTGAACGGATGATGACAATTCCAGTCATATTAGCACGGCGAATATCATTCGCCTTCATATTCTCACAAAATAACGAGATTAAAAATCTCTGTAATCGTTTCTCAGTTATAAATTTTCATAACAAATTCAAATTCAGCAAAAAATTCGAGATATGCGAAGATGATGAATAAATTTCTACATATCTGAACTCTCACCTTGTTTTATGATCTATAGAAAGACAAAAAGAAGATCTTCTCTCTACAATTGACATAATCGTCGGAAAACTTCAAATCTCTCCACGATGATGATGATAATGATGATGATAATGATGAGCGATGATGGTGAGCGATGATCAAAGTTCGATTGAAGAAAATCACAGTGAACTACGAATGATCTTTACGATCTCTGCTGAAGGTGAGAGCAATGAAATTCAGATATCTCGTGAAGAAGAAGAAGACGAAAATCGTAATCCAAATATGAGTTTTTAATTCAAAATCATATATATATGACCAAATTTGTGCGAAGGGATATTTTTGGTACTATGAAAATGTCAATTTTGTAAATACATCTAAAGGGAATCTTTGAATATTTGACGTGGAATTATATAATTTTGGGCATTTCATAAAAGCCATTATGCGGGTGAGTTTTTCATACAACCCAACCCCGAAATTGGGTTTCTCGGCAATTTCCATTTTTTTAAAATAAAATGGTTTGTTGTGAATTGGATAAACCCAAATATGGATGCACTTATCCATATCCACAACCACTTCTATCACATTCCCCCTTCATATGTTATCAATGAGAAAAGCTACGTATATTTTTTCTGGCTATCAAGTTTTTCTTTTTCTCTTCCATTTTCACAACACGTTATCAGCACCATTACTCGAGGATATTCAGACTGTTGCTCTGCGCTGCTGGAGGAGTTCCGGATCGAAAACCTTAATCCAAAAGGGACCATACTTTAATCCAGGTTCATAGATTACACAATTTTTTTGATATATATATATGTGTGTGTGTGTGTGCGCGCGCGCGCGCGCTATGTTATTAACTTGTTTTTGCTATATTCACTGATTGATGTTTATCCCAAAAAAAATAAAACTGTTCATACATTTTTTGCTATTGATTAACATTATGAATACTTCATGAATAATGAAGAACATTAATGAATCAATTTCTGTATGCAAATCAAGTTGATGAGATGGTTAAGAAGGAGAAATCTAGTTGTTGTATATGCTAAAGTCAAATTTAATATGCTATACAATTATATGTGCCTAATTTCTAGTTATATACAGAGTAAACATGCACGTACGTACTATATACCTTGCAAAGAAATATATAACCCATGTCTGCATTTATGGATTTTCGTAGTCATAATTTTGCTTGATGTATACTTTCAACTTGTGACTCATTATGATTATGTCGACCATAGATGGAGTAATTCATAGTAAACATATTAACTTAATTAATTGAAAATTGAAAATAATTGCTTTGATCTGAAAATACAAAATGGAATGCATCTTGGATAGGTATCTTTTGGAGCTTTGGATCATATATGTGAAACCTGATTGCTTCAGAGAATGGCTTTGGATATTGTAATTTTCAAATCAGACAAGCCGATATCCAATTTGACTTGGTTAACGCAGATTGATTTGTTACTTTCATATTGCAAATTTTTTAATTGAATTTGCCAACCATATGTTAGTGACATTTAGTTTTCTTCATCTACATTTAATCGGCTTCATCTGGACTGCAAACTTCAGTTGTGTTTTTAATGAGGTCCATTAAGACGGAAAATGCTTGTATGATTAGATGTCTGACACGAAACAACAAGGACACACCATCAATTTTTTTTCAGTGTCTGATGCTTCCTGGCAACTTTTTCGAATTCTTGGCATGCTATTGTCAAATTTACCAAAGGTTCTGTCATTTGGTTGCTTGTTGGCAATTTAGGATTTTAAAGTCTTCAACTTTTTATTTACAACAATAACAAGAGTTAATCAAACAATGTTCACCAATGCGAGAAAGAAGTTGACTAACTGCTTGTATATTTATATTGCTAGTATGGGATTTCAGTAGTATTATTGATTTACATATGCCAAATCAAATTTGATTTCGCCTATGTGCAAGTCTAATTTTGATTGCCTACAAATAACTTAGCAACAAATAATTTTGTTTGAGACTACCCCAAATGGGTGCATGCATGACATATGTTGTATTGCATGTCTAAGAGAAATTAGTCACCCGCGAACTAATTTTTATAGGTCACAGCAGGTTGCTGGTCCCCAAAAGGCCACAACAAAATTGACAATCACATAATACGGTTGATAATACTTTAATTTTTAAAAAAAAGTTGTCCCACAAATTATCATGGGCCAGAAGTTCCATGTCTAAATAACTTACAAACATCAACCTGAATGTTGGTATTTTAGAGTTGCATATTTTTTGAAATTGTAAACCTCTTATAAATTAGAAATTTTAGAATATGTGCCGTAAGGTCGTTATATCCGTAGGGATCTACGGATGCATTATTGTCTTACCAACTATCATAGAGTCAAAGTTCTATGTTTAGAATTATCATTATTATTATTGATTAATAAATCTAAGTTTGTAACTATTGGCAAGATATTTCCATATCTAGAAACTATAATCCATGAAAAAGAGACATCTTATGCATGACTAATAATGCTATTACCAACACCATCCTTAAGAATAGAATCTTTTTTTCCAACAAAAAATACTAGTGTGAAAGTAGTATCCATGATAGCTGGTCATGCTCATATTATTAAAGGCTGCAACAGATCACACTTAATTTTACCCAATGGAACCTAGCTATTTATACAAAATGTCTATACTTTTATAATTGCAGGAAAAAATTATTGAGTTTTAAGGACATAAGGACAAACGGGTATCATACTAAAATCATGAGCAAGAATATTTATCTAGGATAGGATTGAACTAGAAGTTCGTTCTACAGATATTCTCCAACTTATCATTAGGGGTCTACTTAATTCACATTAGGATAGTTGAGTCACGTACTACCAGAAGCCAGAAGCTCAATCATATAACGGTTCATTGTGAGCCAGAAGCCGAATATTCCTATAACTATTAAATTGTGACATAGTCGACAAGACACCCAAACCAATGATGATGAAAATTATCAATATTAATTTGTGTGATAATCTCTTACCAAATTGCAGCATACATCCTTGATCTCAAAGATAAGTTTGTTTCTAGACCATCAATCCTTAATATTATATCTGAATAACTAGTAACACAGCTTCGAAGTGTATTAGATGACTTATGTTAGAATTATTTAAAACTGTAATATTGGCATCTATATTTTGTGAATTATTATGTTCATCTCCTTAGATTATTAAATTTTCTAGGCATGAGATATTTTTGTGTTACATATTTTTTTATCTGTCACGTTAATAAGACAAAAATTCTGTCGTTAGGGGGAGATATAAAAAGGATAAATGTTTTGTTCTAGATGAACGACATGAATTATCGTTTTAGAAGAATTTTATGAATAATCGTTCTAGAAGAACTTCATGAATTATTGTAGTGCCCCGTCCCGCTCAGTCAATCGGAGGAATCGAAACGCCGACGGCGTTCGAACTTAGCCTTGCAACGACTACTCGAAGACTCGCTCGGTCGAGGCGACTCCTCGCTCAGGTGGGGTAGTTTCGGTAAACTTGCCTCATCTTAGCCTTCACATAATAAATCGCATGTTTTCAACTTGCACAAGTTAGGCTTGATAATAAAATAGATGCATCCACATAGCTAAGGGAATAATCTCGACGGGTCAGAATGTGTTAGAACATAGAAAAAGGTCCTACGATCTGCTTAGAAGTTTGCTCAGCGTTCTTTCAAAATGACACTCGGTCCTTCGTCCCGTGGCTTGGGAGAAGAAAGTTGGCCTAAGTTGCTAAGTTGCCACAATGCTAGAATTAGCCTAAGTCATAGGCGTCACCCGCAGGAATGCTTGATAAAGCATGCACGGTACCGTCGTCCAAGGCTTGGCATTGCCTTCTCCTGTCTCATGGTTTAAATCGTATTGTACGGCTTGTGGCTTAAGTCTAGGCACCCAAAGAGCTTGGTTGTTCAAGTCGAACGCGTGCATAGGACAATCCCTCGATGCGAAGCTTGGCGTAGCCTTTGCTCGTCAAGTCGTTGTCCTAATAAGTTAGACAAGAGTTTTGCTGGGCTATCAAAGTCATAGCAAGCACTGTCCCCTGTTGGTTACGGTTGTCAAGTCACATAGTCCCATGAGAACAAGGCTCGTCATATAAAGTATATAACTTGAGTGATGGTGTTGCCTAGAGAACAAGTCAGTCTAAGGTACGAGCCATGGTTGATTTAGTGAAAAGTATGCCACGGATAAGGAAGTCACGAGATCAGTCCTGCTACTTGGGAGCCTCGATACGAAAGCACACGAGATCGGTTCCGCTACTTGGAAGTCTTGATAAGTCTCGATAAGGAAGCATACGAGATCGGTCCCGCTACTTGGGAGTCTCGATAAGGAAGTACAAGAGATCGGTCCCGCTAATTGGGAGTCTCGATAAGGAAGTACACGAGATCGGTACTGCTACTTGGGAGTCTCGATAAGGAAGTACACGAGATCGGTCCCGCTACTTGGGAGTCTCGATAAGTCTCGATAAGGAAGTACACGAAATAGGTCCCGCTACTTGGGAGTCTCGATAAGGAAGTCCACACGACTGGTTGTCGCCGAGATCGGTCCCGCTACTTGGGAGTCTCGATAGAAAGTTGGAAAGCTTGGTCATGATTAAGGAAGGACTTGGTAGATCGAGTTGAGTCTTGCATGGTCATTGGACAACTTGCGCACAAGATGAATTCTTCGAACGATACCGGGGCGCCGGGTTCGTGTCGGCCTAGGAGGAATTGTAGATATTGTATGGCCTTCATCGACGGTACGACTTGATTGAAGTGAACCGTTACAATATAGGCTGCGGGTCATTCGATGGGAGCTCGTACCTCGCACGCAGATGGTCACCGTATAAAAAGATCCAGGATAACTTGACATTGCTAGTGACCACTCATATAGATGTGTCGGCATAAGAGCGGCTATCCGCGTGTATGCCTTTGGATTGCGTCGAGTACTAGCAAGTTACGAGTTAGGTTAACTAGCAAGCGCTAAACTTGAATCGGCACGGGTTAGGGTTTGCACGGTTGCAACACCATTCTGGAGCCTAAGATTTGGCTATAGCAAGGACACGTGCTTCGGCATGAATGTGGCATCATCTTGAGTTAAGTCAGGAAGGGCCGTAAGGCAAGTTTGCTTAAGTCTTGTTGATATGTGAGGTACGTCCTCGATCTTAAGGCACGATCAAGTCTATTGGCACAACCAGCACGAGTCGATCCCTTGACGTCATTGGCACGAGAATGATCTAGAGGCACATAAAACAAGTGAAAGTCTTGGCACGGCCGAGTTACATAAGTTTCTGCTCGGCGAGGCAGTACCTCGAATAAATTGAATTCACGAATAGAGTATAGCACGACCCTGTCGTTGCGTTGCCAAGTATAGGCTAAGACGTCTCTGTCCTAAAATTCATCCTAAGGCAAGACTAGAAAGACAATCAAAAGGGTTTAAGCTGCACAAAGTAAATGAACGTGTCGGTTTTGTATGGATGGGCGAGGAGCTCACTCCACCAGTACAGTTGAGTACTGACACCTACACAGTTTTCATGTGCAGGTACAGGTAGAAAACCCGATGGCACGGAGCTCGCTTGGATGCATCGAGGCACGGAGTTTCTTGGCGTCTTGAGGGGTACGGCCGCATGGAGTCAGAACTTATACGGGACATAATGTGTGGATATCGCCATTCTGTAGAATCTGTTACTCGTCGCCTTGAAGCTTGCATTGAGAAATGTGAGAGAGCAGAGTGACTTATAATATGAAAAAAAAGTGAGCTTGAGAGACTTGTAATTTGGCCTCGTGCCCACATTGTAATCTTTGTTCAATGTCAATAAAAGAAGTATTTTGCATGACTTGTGTTTCGCTTCAAATTTCTGCTGCTGAATATTCAATTTTCCTGCTTGGGACTTCTGTTTGACGACCCCCATCTCTTAGCCTGTAATCGGCCATTATGGACCTGCCTTGCGCGAGCGCAATCTAGGCTCACGCGGCATCACGCCTTAGCGGGGACGATCGCTCCTACGGGAGCGGGTCGTAACATAATGGTATCAGAGCACAACATTACGTCCTTGGACTTTAAGTCGAATCTCTCAGTTTTGAAAGCTCGTCATTGATAAAGAAGTGTGCTCTCTCTCAAATGTCCCACGGCATGTTCATACAATAAGTCTAAATATTTTCAAAACCTCGTACGAGTGTCCAATCGAACGCATCGGTAGGCGATGGCCTTTGTGCCGAACGCTGTCAAACTTGAGTTGATAGAAAATAGATACTAAAGTTAGCAAGTCGCGTGCGTGCCTAAATAGTCCTACGTTGACATTAGCAAACGAGCGTGCAAATTCAGGGTACAGTCCGTACGGGATAGCTACGCACACAGCCTTTTGGCTAAGTTGTGCCGCGTGTCGCGCACCTAGACTTTATGGTATAAACGAATTACGAGCGATATTAAGTATCGCTTGGTCGGGAATGGAGATATACTTAGAGTGGATATCGATAGAAACACTATCGTACTAACGCTTAGGCGTGCACGGAAGATTGATTTAGATTTTAAGAAATAGTCCAAACGACTTAGTACGTCGAGACGCGTGAATCATAAATATGATTTACATGTAGAATATCGATAGAAATATACGAGACTTAAGACTATCGAGACGACATGAGCGATTACGCTAGAGTTTTGTCGAACGAATCTGAAAGATGTATTAGCGAATAATGTGAACGTGATTGTGGACTAAATTGGATGGCTCGAATCCTGAGTGGTGTATGGTCCGTCTTGGAAATCATTCGAGCAAATATTGAGGGTTAGGGGTAACAACGAGTATGTCGGCGAGGCGATGCGGTCGCGCAAAGCCTTAGAACGCGTCACGCTTAGTTGGTCGTGACTTCAAATGTCCCGAACGAGATGTCGTTCGGACAACTTGTGAATGGGCAACGCGAGCTAGGAAACGATATTGAATCAGGATTCGGAGCGATGAATAAAAATGAATGTCTTGATCGTGAAAACGTAGAGGATCGCACTTACGATTTCGGATTTGGTCGAATGGAATTATGGTATATCCAATTCGGACAATAGCATCAGTTGCACGACTCAGAGTTCGTTGTAAGGAAAGATCGTCAGGTTACGTATATCATCGATGGTATTGAGGCATATCAAAGATCGATGTACGATAACTCGGGGGTACTCTGATTCGAGGAATGATGATCGTGTAAGATGTTATTGTTCTGATCACTACCAAAATAAGTCATAATGGCGACGAAATTAGCGACTCCAGATAAATACGTCGCTAAGTTTTCTGCTTTTAGCGACGTTTTATATATACGTCGCTGAACGTCACTATCAGCGACGTTTGAGCGACAGTTATCGACACAAATTATGTTTTGGACAACTGATGTCGCATTCTAGTCGCAAAATGTCACTGTTTTTTTATTCAGCGACGTTTTGCGACGCCACTTTTACGACGTCGCCAGGTTTTAATAAATAGCGACGGTAAGCGACGTCTTTAACTGACGTCGCTAAAATATTTCAGATAGGGTTCTGGCCCGATCGATTTTTCATTTTTTTACCCAAAATTTTCTAATCTCCCGCTGTCACGCCCCAGAACCAGAATACTGGAGAGCGGGGGAATGACTCAGCCAGCTACGTATTACGGATAGATGAATACCGTATAATACGATCAATGCTGTCTAACCAGACGAGGGGGTGCATACTACATGGAAGTCTCACTATGGTCACTTTACATCTATTGTCTCAATCATTCAAACAAGAAACAGTAATAGAGAACATGTAAGATAAAGCAGTAAGGCGTCCCAAACGCTCTGTCAAAATGTTCTTGATATCTGGCTTTACAAAACATAGCCAGATTGATGTAGCAAAAGTATACACAATTGTTATCAGCTGCAGTCTGACTTTAATTACAATTATGTAAAAGTAAGTACAAGACAATCCGACTAACATGTCGGTGCCAAACGGCTAAGTATAAAGTGACAAAACGAGCGGTGGAGTAAGAAACCCACTCGAGTCCTCCTGCGATCATCCCTCTAGTGTTGACCATCTTGGAGGTAGAAGTAAGCTGGATCCTCGGGAACCGGCTCTAAATCTGGCCATGCAAAACCAGAGAGGTTAGACCTCTAATAGCAAGTACCACAAGGAAGCACGACATGAGAACTAAAACCAGTAATGAGAAATATAATAATAGATCTCTGCTTTCCACTAGGATTCACATCACATCACGACAATTCGAACCAACCTCCCAACCAAACAAGGACAGAAGTTGGCCCATCATGTCCTGACATTCTGATTATCCCAGTTAGGTAACAGAGTAGTACAGTACACAAACAAGTCAATTTAAACGGCCATTCAACTACTACGGCTTGCTACTGTGTGTTCCAAGTTATCCTAGAATAATGCAATTAGGGATTCCTCAGTTCTTACTATGTGCAAGCAAGGCTAGTCTATCCAGTGAATCATGTGCGCCATGCATGAATTAGACGAGTCCTAGCAGGACGCCCGTCAATATACCTTATACAATAATAATATAAGCAGATACTGTTCCCTGCCCGTATGGCAGGTTTTACAGTATCTGTGGGAACCAGCCGGCCCGTCGGGTACTACTTGTCCCAAGGGGGCTGCCATGTAAGAACTCGGGAATCTATTCTCTCCATGCCATCATTATTTTATTTAACTTAATAGTCCCTACGTTGAGTGAAATTCCATGCCGTGGATCATGGTCATTCAAATGAGTACTTTCGTACGGGGTACGATATGCACAACTCTACAACGATACCAGTGCGGTTAGGTTGCAGGTCTTACATAGCGTAATGCAACAATCAAATCTAACCACGGTAATCATGCCTTGACCATAAAGTACACATGCTTCTTTTGTAGAAAATAAATAAGTAAATAAATAAATAAATAGATTGAAGCCTGCATGTGCATGTATGTCAATATTCGGGATCAGCCAGTCGATTACAATAGTTCATAACATGAACGTGTCTCATTCATTCATTTAATAAGACGACTAGCCAGCCTCTTAGTTCCAACTAGGAACGCATGATCAATTTAGTCAAGATAACCATCATTATTAATGGTGACAAGGCATGAAAGTCAACTAATATTCAGTGGGGTCGAGTCTACAACTCTCAGGGTTTAATTCCAGTCAATCGGGGTATCTATACTCAATTCACGACACATGGTACAACCCACGTAACAATCCATATTTAACAGAAATATTAACATATCATGATTATATCAAGTTTATGCCAAAAGGCGTAAGGATATAAAATGGACGTTAAATATCTAATAAAATATCAATATACAGGGCTATAGAAGAACCAAGCTTAAGGAAAGTAAAACCAAACTGACACGCTGACATAAGACCAAGTCAGCCAAAGGCCATATGCTTAGGTCAGGCTATGCTCAGGTAAGCCTACGCTCAGGTCATGCTGCACTCAAGTCAGCGTATGCTCAGGTCAAGCTACGCTCAAGTCAAGGAGGCAGCGTATGGGCTCCATACGACTCCTCACTATCCAAGTGAGCGTATGCAAGTCATACGCTCCCAAAAGGCAGCGTATGAACTCCATACGACTCCTGACCATCCAAGGCAGCGTATGCAAGTCCTACGCTCCCAAAAGGCAGCGTATGAACTCCATACGACTCCTGACCATCCAAGTCAGCGTATGCAAGTCATACGCTCCCAAAAGGCAGCGTATGAACTCCATACGACATACGCTTCCAAAAGGTAGCGTATGCAAGACACACGCTTCCTAAAAAGGTATCGTATGGACTCCATACTGCGCTGTGCTAAAGAGCGCGCACAGCTCAGTGACGCAAGCTAAAAAGCTAGCGTACACTGCTCACTGTCTTCTCCAAACAGCAAGAACTCCATGGTTGCACCCTAAAGCTTCAAAAGTCCATAACTTGGTCAAAACAAGTCCAAATCCAACTTTTCAAAGGTCAAAATTGGGTAGAATAAAACTCTCTACAACATAGAACCATCAAAACTTGAAAACAAAGAAGTTTGATAGATCAAAACTGCCAAACTCTGAAAATAACTAATTTCTAGATCTACAAAAATTAAGACTTCGAAATGAGAAATGCCAAGTTCTAAACTCTCTTAGGATCACGAGAGGAAGGCAAATGAACTATAAAAACATGGGTTCTCATGGAAAGCAAGTTGTACTTGCCTATGGTTGGTAGGTGGAGAGAGTAATGAAGAAGAAGAAGAAGAGGAGTAATGGTGAGAATGTGAGTTTATGAGGAGAGAGAAAGAGATGTAAGCTTTAAATAGAAAAGGGGTGGTAGATGGGAGTTGGGCCGGGTCCAATGGGTCGGGTTGTAGGGGATCCAACCAAAGCCAACCCGAACCCAAATAAGCAAGACTAAGGCAGGGAATAAGAGCAGGAAATAAAGTGCAGAAATAAAATTGCAGAAATATAATTGCAGGAAATAAATTAACATGAAAATTTAAAGAGCAGATTAATTGATTAACATGAAATTAAAGGAATTTAAATACAGGATAATACATGATAAATATTAAATAAATACATGATAAATACTAAATAAATACACATGAGTTGTACATGTATAAAAATACGCATTCTGGGAACGGGGAGTGAAATCTCTACCCTCCTTAGAAAAATTTTGTCCTCGGAATTTCAAATCCAAACAGGATAGAAATATCGGGGCTAAACTAATCTAAGTACAAGCAATTAAATCAAGCAATTATTTGACAATGTCCATAGCAAGTAACATATATGTAAATCCATCAATCTACGATATCAAGCAATTCTACCCATAAGGTGATAAGCATGAGGAATCAAGACAATCAGGTACACAGAAAAAGATATACCTTATGAGTCAAATAGGTGTGGATACCGTGATCGAATATCATCCTCACGTTCCCACATTGACTCTCCCAAAGAGTGATGACCCCAAGCAACCCGGACAAGGTTAATTGTTCGGTTCTTGAGTATCGTCTCCCTTCGGTCCAAGATGGACACAGGCTGCTCCTCGTAAGACAGGTTGGTACCAACAACCAGTTCTGAATGATCGAGGATATGGCTGGGGTCCGATACATACCTTCGCAATTGAGATACATAAAACACGTCATGCACCTCTCGTAACGAAGGTGGAAGGGACAAACGATAAGCAACATCGCCTACCCTATCAAGGATAACGAATGGCCCTACGTATCGCGGACTCAACTTCCCGCGAACGTCAAATCTAATGACCCCACGGGTAGGTGAGATCCGCAAGAACACGTGGTCCCCAACAGAAAACTCTAGCGACCTACGATGCTGGTCCGCCCAATGACGATGCCGATCCTGCGCAACACGAAGTCGCTCTCTAATTCCCTTAATTACTTCAACCGTCTGAACAATCATTTCTGGGCCTAGCATCTTCCTGTCCCCGATATCATCCCATGCTAGTGGCGACCTACACTTCTTACCATATAGTGCCTCAAATGGCGCCATCTGGATACTGGCTTGATAACTGTTGTTGTATGAGAACTCAACTAAGTGCAGGTGGCTTTCCCAAGATCCTTCAAAATTCAGAGTACAAGCTCGCAACATATCTTCCAAAGTCTGAATTGTCCTTTCTGATTGCCCGTCCGTCTGCGGATGGTAAGACGTACTAAATCTTAACTTGGTACCCAGACTATGATACAAGCTCTTCCAGAAATATGATGTAAAGCGGGTATTTCGGTCTAACACAATACTGACAGGGACTCCATGCTGCCTGACTATCTGTTGCATATACAACTCTGCCAACTTTTCTGTAGATTGCCCTACTCTGAAAGGAAGAAAATGTGCTACCTTTGTAAGCCGATCTACTATCACCCAAATAGCATCTTTACCACTTGGTGATCTCGATAAACCGGTCACAAAGTCCATTGTGATGTGTTCCCACTTCCATTCCGGGATAGGAAGTGGTTGCAATAATCCAGCTGGCCTCTGCTATTCTGCCTTTACTTGCTGACATACCAAACAATGGAAGACAAATCTAGCTATCTTCCTCTTTATTTCGTTCCACCAGAAGTGCTGCTTGATATCTTGGTACATCTTGGTCCCTCCAGGATGTATAGAATACTGGAAACTGTGAGCTTCTGCCATAACTTCCTGTCTGATATCTCTACTAGGCACACATAGACGTGATCCAAACCTAAGTGTACCGTCTTCGTGGATTTGCATCTCCTTCCTGAGCCCTGACTCACATTCTGTCCAAAGCTTCTAAATCCTTGGGTCTTGTGCCTGAGCTGCCTTGATCCTATCTACCAAGTCAGATTGAACTTGTAGACTCGCCAGAACTCCTATATCACTAGGAAGTATAACCTCGATGCCCATCTCCTGAAGGTCTTCTAAGATATGCTTCTGTGTTGTCAACATAAATGTGCCGCCCCTCCTGCTGAGAGCGTCTGCTACCACATTAGCCTTGCCTGGATGATACTGAAGCTCTACGTCATAATCCTTGATCAGCTCTAACCATCTTCTCTGCCTCATGTTCAGCTCCTTCTGAGTAAAGATGTACTTCAGACTTTTGTGGTCTGTGTACATGTCTACTCGGTCACCATATAAGTAATGCCTCCATAGCTTCAAAGCAAATACTACTGCCGCCAACTCCAAATCATGAGTGGGGTAATTCTTCTCGTAGTCCCGAAGCTGCCTAGATACATATGCTATCACCTTCCCGTGCTGCATGAGGACACATCCAAGTCCTTTACCTGACGCATCACAATATACGGTAAAACCTCCGGGTCCAACTGGCAATGTAAGAATAGGCGCTGATATCAACTTCTGCTTCAAATTCTCAAACGATGACTGGCATTCTGCCGACCAGACAAATGGCACATCCTTCCGTGTCAAGCGGGTCATGGATGCTGAGAGTCTTGCAAAATCTGACACAAATCTTCTGTAATATCCTGCCAATCCTAAGAAACTCCGTACATCAGCTACGGTCTTGGGTACTGGCCAACTCTCTACTGCTTCTACCTTTTTGGGATCCACTGCTACTCCAGCTCCTGATACGATATGACCCAAAAATGAAATATGATCCGTCCAGAACTCACACTTGCTGAGCTTGGCATACAACTGGTTCTCTCTCAGAACCTGCAACACTTTCCTGAGGTGGTCTTCATGCTCCTCTTCACTAGCAGAGTACACAAGAATGTCGTCGAGAAATACTACGATAAGCTGATCTAAATATGGCATAAAGATGCGATTTATCAAATCCATGAATATTGCTGGAGCATTGGTCAAACCAAACGGCATTACCAAGAATTTATAATGCCCATACTTCGACCTGAATGCTGTCTTGGGAATGTCTTCCTTCCGAACCCTCACCTGATGGTACCCTGAACGAAGATCTATCTAGGAGAAAACTCTAGCCTTGCTCAACTGATCAAATAAGTCGTCGATCCTGGGTAATGGGTACTTGTTCTTCACTGTTGCCGCGTTAAGCTTCCTATAATCGATGCATAATCTGGATGATCCATCCTTCTTCCCCACAAGTACCACTGGTGCTGCCCATGGCGATACGCTAGCTTGGATGAACTTCTTCTCCTTCAGTTCCTCTATTTGTTGATATACCTTGGCCTGTTCCGAATCCGCCATTCTATATACCCGATCTGATATCGGTTTAGTTCCAGGTGCCAATTCTATACTGAACTCAATATCTCTAACCGGTGGAAGGCCGGAAAGTTCTTCGGGAAATACGTCTAGAAATTCTTCAACTACCTTCGAAACTTGATGCCGTTACTACTCTCTGCTCTTGTTGAGTTGCCTCTGATCTAACTAAGATGAATCTCTTCTTGCCCGAAATATCAAAAGATACACTCCTACTACGACAATCTATTGTCGTATGACTGTCTTTCAGCCAGTCCATGCCTAAGATAACGTCAAAATTTCCAACAGGAAATTCTATCAACTGGGCGGGTAAAGAATGCCCGCAAACTACAACACTACACGCTAGAATAACTCTACTAACTCCTACGAGCCCATTGCCGGTGAGTATATTCAACCTCCCTGGCAATGCCTCGAACTCCATTCCTAGCCGTGTCGCAAATTGTACAGATATAAATGAGTGGGATGCTCCCGAATCAAACAATGCTACTGCGGGATATGAGGCGATGAGAATGTTACCTGCCACAACATCTCCCGATGCCAATGCCTCTTCCAAGGACAGATTGAATGCCTGTCCTCGACCTCTTTGCTGGTTCCCATGCTGCGGCCTAGCCTGGTGCTGCTGCTGGCCCCTGCCTTGATGATGCTGGGGTGGTCTATGCTGGTGTTGCTGCATCGGCGGTCCCTGCTGCCGAAATATCTGAGCCTGCGGTACTAACGGACGCTGTGCCAACGGCCTTACTGCCACCGCTAGTCCTCGATACTGCCCTGCCCCTGGTGCTGGCAGAGCAGAAAACTGCTGCACTGGTACTCCTAACCTCGAATTCATGGGACATGTGGTAACCCGATGGTCTGGATTTCCACATATCAGACATAGTCTATTCAATGTCCGACACACATCTCTAGTGTGTCCCATCTTCCCACAATAAGTACAGCCCGCTGGGGGTTGCTGGTTCTTCCTCTGTTGCTGTTGCTGCTGTCTGGGTGGTGGTGCTGGCCCCTGTATCACCACATCGTGGATACGAATGCCAGGGGATGGTGCTGTTGTTCGGGGCGCTGCTTCCCCTCCTTCTTCAATCTGACTGTGGGATCTCTTCTGACCTCCAGTCCTTGCCGCAAGCCTCTGAATGGTGATTTCATGCCTGCGGGTTGCCGTCAATATCTCATCAAAAGTCTGGTAATTGTGCCTCTCTATCAATTGCAAGAGCTGAAGATGAAACCCTTGCTGGAATCTTATCGCCCTCTGGCGCTCCGTTGCTACCATCTCTGGGGCAAACCTACTCAATCTGCAGAACTCCGCTGCGTAAGCATCTACCGTCTTGCCGGCCTGCTTGAGGTTGATAAACTTCTGTTGTAGCTCAAACTGCGCCACAACTCCATAATACTTCGTCTTGAACCTTGCTGTAAAATCGTCCCATGCAACAGGACGTCTGATGCCTACTTCCTCTGCTTCCCACCAATCACGTGCGAGATCCTGAAGTAACAACTTCACTAGATCCACACGTTCTTCCGCCGGTACCTTAGCGGCTGTCAGAATAGCCTCGATATCCTTAAGCCATGCATATGCTGAGATGGCATCCTCCGTGCCCTCGAAACGACGGGGGTTGTACTTGCAAAACCGGGCTGACGCTCCTGAATCTGGCCTCGCCCCTCTTTCCAATGCCGTCTGTAATCCTTGGTTGAGTAGTACATTCTGCTCTTGCAACTGAGCGTGCATGCGCTGTTGGGCTAACATCTGATGTTGCTGAGTAGCCATCATCCCTCTCATGATCTCCAGAAGGGCTGGTGTGTCCAATTCCACAGGGGTAGGTGGAACTATTGGTGGTGTTGGAACCTCCGGATACTGCGGTCCAACCGCTGGTTCTACTATCACCTCTTTTTGGATAGTCTCTTGAGTTAGTACCGGCTCTTGTTGCTGACCAATATGGTCAGGTTGTCCATGCTGCTGTCCATGTTGTTGCTGTCCAGCTCTGACAGATACGGACGAGGTGCCCCTAAGAAAAGGGACAAGAGAACAAACAAATGATCGGACATGAAATGAAGTCAAGGGATACTGGAATGTCAAGATGGAGTTGAGAATCAACAAATCACGAGATCAAGGGGGAACATGTGTGATTGAGACATCCTATAAATCAAAACACCCCACAAGTCTGAAATCAGACCTGCATGGGCCACCACTAAAACCTTGTCACGCCTCAGAACCAGAATACTGGAGAGCGGGAGAATGACTCAGCCAGCTACGTATTACGGGTAGATGAATACCGTATAATACGATCAATGCTGTCTAACCAGACGAGGGGGTGCATACTACATGGAAGTCTCACTATGGTCACTTCACATCTATTGTCTCAATCATTCAAACAAGAAACAGTAATAGAGAACATGTAAGATAAAGCAGTAAGGCGTCCCAAACGCTCTGTCAAAATGTTCTTGATATCTGGCTTTACAAAACATAGCCAGATTGATGTAGCAAAAGTATACACAATTGTTATCAGCTGCAGTCTGACTTTAATTACAATTATGTAAAAGTAAGTACAAGATAATCCGACTAACATGTCGGTGCCAAACGGCTAAGTATAAAGTAAGTGACAAAACAAGCAGTGGAGTAAGAAACCCACTCGAGTCCTCCTGCGATCATCCCTCTAGTGTTGACCATCTTGGAGGTAGAAGTAAGCTGGATCCTCGGGAACCGGCTCTAAATCTGGCCATGCAAAACCAGAGAGGTTAGACCTCTAATAGCAAGTACCACAAGGAAGCACGACATGAGAACTAAAACCAGTAATGAGAAATATAATAATAGATCTCTGCTTTCCACTAGGATTTACATCACATCACGACACTTCGAACTAACCTCCCAACCAAACAAGGACAGAAGTTGGCCCGTCATGTCCTGACATTCTGATCATCCCAGTTAGGTAACAGAGTAGTACAGTACACAAACAAGTCAATTTAAACGGCCATTCAACTACTACGGCTTGCTACTGTGTGTTCCAAGTTATTCTGGAATAATGCAATTAGGGATTCCTCAGTTCTTACTATGTGCAAGCAAGGCTAGTCTATCCAGTGAATCATGTGCGCCATGCATGAATTAGACGAGTCCTAGCAGGACGCCCGTCAATATACCTTATACAATAATAATATAAGCAGATACTGTTTCCTGCCCGTGTGGCAGGTTTTACAGTATCTGTGGGAACCAGCCGGCCCGTCGGGTACTACTTGTCCCAAGGGGGCTGCCATGTAAGAACTCGGGAATCCATTCTCTCCATGCCATCATTATTTTATTTAACTTAATAGTCCCTACGTTGAGTGAAATCCCATGCCGTGGATCATGGTCATTCAAATGAGTACTTTCGTACGGGGTACGATATGCACAACTCTACAACGATACCAGTACGGTTAGGTTGCAGGTCTTACATAGCGTAATACAACAATCAAATCTAACCACGGTAATCATGCCTTGACCATAAAGTACACATGCTTCTTTTGTAGAAAATAAATAAGTAAATAAATAAATAAATAGATTGAAGCCTGCATGTGCATGTATGTCAATATTCGGGATCAGCCAGTCGATTACAATAGTTCATAACATGAACGTGTCTCATTCATTCATTTAATAAGACGACTAGCCAGCCTCTTAGTTCCAACTAGGAACGCATGATCAATTTAGTCAAGATAACCATCATTATTAATGGTGACAAGGCATGAAAGTCAACTAATATTCAGTGGGGTCGAGTCTACAACTCTCAGGATTTAATTCCAGTCAATCGGGGTATCTATACTCAATTCACGACACATGGTACAACCCACGTAACAATCCATATTTAACAGAAATATTAACATATCATGATTATATCAAGTTTATGCCAAAAGGCGTAAGGATATAAAATGGACGTTAAATATCTAATAAAATATCAATATACAGGGCTATAGAAGAACCAAGCTTAAGGAAAGTAAAACCAAACTGACACGCTGACTTAAGACCAAGTCAGCCAAAGGCCATATGCTTAGGTCAGGCTATGCTCAGGTAAGCCTACGCTCAGGTCATGCTACACTCAAGTCAGCGTACGCTCAGGTCAAGTTACGCTCAAGTCTAGCTACGCTCAAGTCAAGGAGGCAGCGTATGGGCTCCATACGACTCCTCACTATCCAAGTGAGCGTATGCAAGTCATACGCTCCCAAAAGGCAGCGTATGAACTCCATACGACTCCTGACCATCCAAGGCAGCGTATGCAAGTCATAGGCTCCCAAAAGGCAGCGTATGAACTCCATACGACTCCTGACCATCCAAGTCAGCGTATGCAAGTCATACGCTCCCAAAAGGCAGCGTATGAACTCCATACGACATACGCTTCCGAAAGGTAGCGTATACAAGACACACGCTTCCTAAAAAGGCAGCGTATGGACTCCATACTGCGCTGCGCTAAAGAGCGCGCACAGCTCAGTGACGCAAGCTAAAAAGCTAGCGTACACTGCTCACTGTCTTCTCCAAACAGCAAGAACTCCATGGTTGCACCCCAAAGCTTCAAAAGTCCATAACTTGGTCAAAACAAGTCCAAATCCAACTTTCCAAAGGTCAAAATTGGGTAGAATAAAACTCTCTACAACATAGAACCATCAAAACTTGAAAACAAAGAAGTTTGATAGATCAAAACCGCCAAACTCCAAAAATAACTAATTTCTAGATCTACAAAAATTAAGACTTCGAAATAAGAAATGCCAAGTTCTAAACTCTCTTAGGATCACGAGAGGAAGGCAAATGAACTATAAAAACATGGGTTCTCATGTAAAGTAAGTTGTACTTGCCTATGGTTGGTAGGTGGAGAGAGTAATGAAGAAGAAGAAGAGGAGTAATGGTGAGAATGTGAGTTTATGAGGAGAGAGAAAGAGATGTAAGCTTTAAATAGAAAAGGGGTGGTAGGTGGGAGTTGGGCCGGGTCCAATGGGTCGGGTTGTAGGGGATCCAACCAAAGCCAACCCGAACCCAAATAAGCAAGACTAAGGCAGGGAATAAGAGCAGGAAATAAAGTGCAGAAATAAAATTGCAGAAATATAATTACAGGAATAAATTAACATGAAAATTTAAAGAGCAGATTAATTGATTAACATGAAATTAAAGGAATTTAAATACAGGATAATACATGATAAATATTAAATAAATACATGATAAATACTAAATAAATACACATGAGTTGTACATGTATAAAAATACGCATTCTGGGAACGGGGAGTGACATCTCTACCCTCCTTAGAAAAATTTCGTCCTCGGAATTTCAAATCCAAGCAGGATAGAAATATCGGGGCTAAACTAATCTAAGTACAAGCAATTAAATCAAGCAATCATTTTACAATGTCCATAGCAAGTAACATATATGTAAATCCATCAATCTACGATATCAAGCAATTCTACCCATAAGGTGATAAGCATGAGGAATCAAGACAATCAGGTACACAGAAAAAGATATACCTTGTGAGTCAAACAGGTGTGGATACCGTGATCGGATATCATCCTCACGTTCTCACGTTGACTCTCCCAAAGAGTGATGACCCCAAGCAACCCGGACAAGGTTAATTGTTCGGTTCTTGAGTATCTTCTTCCTTCGGTCCAAGATGGACACAGGCTGCTCCTCGTAAGACAGGTTGGTACCAACAACCAGTTCTGAATGATCGAGGATATGGCTGGGGTCCGATACATACCTTCACAATTGAGATACATGAAACACATCATGCACCTCTCGTAACGAAGGTGGAAGGCACAAACGATAAGCAACATCGCCTACCCTATCAAGGATAACGAATGGCCCTACGTATCGCGGACTCAACTTCCCGCGAACGCCAAATCTAATGACCCCACGGGTAGGTGAGATCCGCAAGAACACGTGGTCCCCAACAAAAAACTCTAGCGGCCTACGATGCTGGTCCGCCCAATGACGATGCCGATCCTGCGCAACACGAAGTCGCTCTCTAATTCCCTTAATCACTTCAACCGTCTGAACAATCATTTCTGGGCCTAGCATCTTCCTGTCCCCGATATCATCCCATGCTAGTGGCGACCTACACTTCTTACCATATAGTGCCTCAAATGGCGCCATCTGGATACTGGCTTGATAACTGTTGTTGTATGAGAACTCAACTAAGTGCAGGTGGCTTTTCCAAGATCCTCCAAAATCCAGAGTGCAAGCTCGCAACATATCTTTCAAAGTCTGAATTGTCCTTTCTGATTGTCCGTCCGTCTGTGGATGGTAAGACGTACTAAATCTTAACTTGGTACCCAGACTATGATGCAAGCTCTTCCAGAAATGTGATGTAAAGCGGGTATTTCGGTCTAACACAATACTGACAGGGACTCCATGCTGCCTGACTATCTGTTGCATATACAACTCTGCCAACTTTTCTGTAGATTGCCCTACTCTGAAAGGAAGAAAATGTGCTATCTTTGTAAGCCGATCTACTATCACCCAAATAGCATCTTTACCACTTGGTGATCTCGGTAAATCGGTCACAAAGTCCATTGTGATGTGTTCCCACTTCCATTCCGGGATAGGAAGCGGTTGCAATAATCCAGCTGGCCTCTGCTATTCTGCCTTTACTTGCTGACATACCAAGCGACGGGAGACAAATCTAGCTATCTTCCTCTTCATTCCGTTCCACCAGAAGTGCTGCTTGATATCTTGGTACATCTTGGTCCCTCCAGGATGTATAGAATACTGGGAACTGTGAGCTTCTGCCATAACTTCCTGTCTGATATCTCTACTAGGCACACATAGACGTGATCCAAACCTAAGTGTACCGTCTTCGTGGATTTGCATCTCCTTCCTGAGCCCTGACTCACATTCTGCCCTAAGCTTCTGAATCCTTGGGTCTTGTGCCTGAGCTGCCTTGATCCTATCTACCAAGTCAGATTGAACTTGTAGACTCGCCAGAACTCCTATATCACTAGGAAGTATAACCTCGATGCCCATCTCCTGAAGGTCTTCTAAGATATGCTTCTGTGTTGTCAACATAAATGTGCCGCCCCTCCTGCTGAGAGCGTCTGCTACCACATTAGCCTTGCCTGGATGATACTGAAGCTCCACGTCATAATCCTTGATCAGCTCTAACCATCTTCTCTGCCTCATGTTCAGCTCCTTCTGAGTAAAGATGTACTTCAGACTTTTGTGGTCTGTGTACATGTCTACTCGGTCACCATATAAGTAATGCCTCTATAGCTTCAAAGCAAATACTACTGCCGCCAACTCCAAATCATGAGTGGGGTAATTCTTCTCGTAGTCCCGAAGCTGCCTAGATGCATATGCTATCACCTTCCCGTGCTGCATGAGGACACATCCAAGTCATTTACCTGACGCATCACAATATACGGTAAAACCTCCGGGTCTAACTGGCAATGTAAGAATAGGCGCTGATATCAATTTCTGCTTCAAATTCTCAAACGATGACTGGCATTCTGTCGACCAGACAAATGGCACATCCTTCCGTGTCAAGCGGTCATGGGTGCTGAGAGTCTTGCAAAATCTGACACAAATCTTCTGTAATATCCTGCCAATCCTAAGAAACTCCGTACATCAGCTACGGTCTTGGGTACTGGCCAACTCTCTACTGCTTCTACCTTCTTGGGATCCACTGCTACTCCAGCTCCTGATACGATATGACCCAAAATGAAATATGATCCGTCCAGAACTCATACTTGCTGAGCTTGGCATACAACTGGTTCTCTCTCAGAACCTGCAATACTTTCCTGAGGTGGTCTTCATGCTCCTCTTCACTAGCAGAGTACACAAGAATGTCGTCGAGAAATACTACGACAAACTGATCTAAATATGGCACAAAGATGCGGTTCATCAAATCCATGAATATTGCTGGAGCATTGGTCAAACCAAACGGCATTACCAAGAATTCATAATGCCCATACTTCGACCTGAATGCTGTCTTGGGAATGTCTTCCTTCCGAACCCTCACCTGATGGTACCTTGAACGAAGATCTATCTTGGAGAACACTCTAGCCTTGCTCAACTGATCAAATAAGTCGTCGATCCTGGGTAATGGGTACTTGTTCTTCACTGTTGCCGTATTAAGCTTCCTGTAATCGATACATAATCTGGATGATCCATCCTTCTTTCCCACAAGTACCACTGGTGCTGTCCATGGCGATACGCTAGCTTGGATGAACTTCTTCTCCTTCAGTTCCTCTATGTGTTGATATACCTTGGCCTGCTCCGAATCCGCCATTCTATATACCCGATCTGATATCGGTTTAGTTCCAGGTGCCAATTCTATACTGAACTCAATATCTCTGACCGGTGGAAGGCCGGGAAGTTCTTCGGGAAATACGTCTATAAATTCTTTAACTACCTTCGGAACTTGAACTTCTTCCATTGCCGTTACTACTCCCTGCTCTTGCTGAGTTGCCTCTGATCTAACTAAGGTGAATCTCTTCATGCCTGGAATATCAAAAGATACACTCCCACTATGACAATCTATTATCGCATGACTGTCTTTCAGCCAGTCCATGCCTAAGATAACGTCAAAATTTCCAACAGGAAATTCTATCAACTGGACGGGTAAAGAATGCCCGCAAACTACAACACTACACGCTAGAATAACTCTACTAACTCCTACGAGCCCATTGCCGGTGAGTATATTCAACCTCCCTGGCAATGCCTCGAACTCCATTCCTAGCCGTGTCGCAAATTGTGCAGATATAAATGAGTGGGATGCTCCCGAATCAAACAATACTACTGCGGGATATGAGGCGACGAGAATGTTACCTGCCACAACATCTCCCGATGCCAATGCCTCTTCCAAGGACAGAGTGAATGCCTGCCCTCGACCTCCTTGCTGGTTCCCATGCTGCGGCCTAGCCTGGTGCTGCTGTTGGCCCCTGCCTTGATGATGCTGGGGTGGTCTATGCTGGTGTTGCTGCATCGGCGGTCCCTGCTGCCGAATCATCTGAGCCTGTGGTACTAACGGACGCTGTGCCAACGGCCTTACTGCCACCGCTGGTCCTCGATACTGTCCTGCCCCTGGTGCTGGCAGAGCAGGAAATTGCTGCACTGGTCCTCCTGACCTCGAAATCATAGGACATGTGGTAACCCGATGGTCTGGATTTCTACATATCAGACATAGTCCATTCAATGTCCGACACACATCTCTAGTGTGTCCCATCTTCCCACAATAAGTACAGCCCGCTGGGGGTTGCTGGTTCTTCCTCTGTTGCTGTTGCTGCTGTCTGGATGGTGGTGCTGGCCCCTGTATCGCCACATCGTGGATACGAATGCCAGGGGATGGTGCTGTTGTTCGGGGCGCTGCTCCCCCTCCTTCTTCAATCTGACTGTGGGATCTCTTCTGACCTCCAGTCCTTGCCGCAAGCCTCTGAATGGTGATTTCATGCCTGCGGGTTGCCGTCAATATCTCATCAAAAGTCTGGTAATTGTGTCCCTCTATCAATTGCAAGAGCTCAAGATGAAACCCTTGCTGGAACCTTATCGCCCTCTGGCGCTCCGTTGCTACCATCTCTGGGGCAAACCTACTCAATCTGCAGAACTCCGCTGCGTAAGCATCTACCGTCTTGCCGGCCTGCTTGAGGTTGATAAACTTCTGTTGTAGCTCAAACTGCGCCACAACTCCATAATACTTCGTCTTGAACCTTGATGTAAAATCGTCCCATGCAACAGGACGTCTGATGCCTACTTCCTCTGCTTCCCACCAATCACGTACGAGATCCTGAAGTAACAACTTCACTAGATCTACACGTTCTTCCGCCGGTACCTTAGCGGCTGTCAGAATAGCCTCGATATCCTTAAGCCATGCATCTGCTGAGATGGCATCCTCCGTGCCCTCGAAACAACGGAGGTTGTACTTGCAAAACCGGGCTGACGCTCCTGAATCTGGCCTCGCCCCTCTTTTCAATGCCGTCTGTAATCCTTGGTTGAGTAGTACATTCTGCTCTTCCAACTGAGCGTGCATGCGCTGTTGGGCTAACATCTGATGTTGCTGAGTAGCCATCATACCTCTCATGATCTCCAGAAGGGCTGGTGTGTCCAATTCCACAGGGGTAGGTGGAACTATTGGTGGTGTTGGAACCTCCGGATACTGCGGTCCAACCGCTGGTTCTACTATCACCTCTTCTTGGATAGTCTCTTGAGTTTGTACCGGCTCTTGTTGCTGACCAACATGGTCAGGTTGTCCATGCTGTTGTCCATGTTGTTGCTGTCCAGCTCTGACAGATACGGACGAGGTGCCCCTAAGAAAAGGGACAAGAGAACAATCAAATGACCGGACATGAAGGATCAATGAAGTCAAGGGATACTGGAATGTCAAGCTGGAGTTGAGAATCAACAAATCACGAGATCAAGGGGGAACATGTGTGATTGAGACATCCTATAAATCAAAACACCCCACAAGTCTGAAATCAGACCTGCATGGGCCACCACTAAAACCTTGTCACGCCCCAGAACCAGAATACTGGAGAGCGGGGGAATGACTCAGCCAGCTACGTATTACGGGTAGATGAATACCGTATAATACGATCAATGCTGTCTAACCAGACGAGGGGGTGCATACTACATGGAAGTCTCACTATGGTCACTTCACATCTATTGTCTCAATCATTCAAACAAGAAACAGTAATAGAGAACATGTAAGATAAAGCAGTAAGGCGTCCCAAACGCTCTGTCAAAATATTCTTGATATCTGGCTTTACAAAACATAGCCAGATTGATGTAGCAAAAGTATACACAATTGTTATCAGCTGCAGTCTGACTTTAATTACAATTATATAAAAGTAAGTACAAGACAATCCGACTAACATGTCGGTGCCAAACGGCTAAGTATAAAGTAAGTGACAAAACAAGCGGTGGAGTAAGAAACCCACTCGAGTCCTCCTGCGATCATCCCTCTAGTGTTGACCATCTTGGAGGTAGAAGTAAGCTGGATCCTCGGGAACCGGCTCTAAATCTGGCCATGCAAAACCAGAGAGGTTAGACCTCTAATAGCAAGTACCACAAGGAAGCACGACATGAGAACTAAAACCAGTAATGAGAAATATAATAATAGAACTCTGCTTTCCACTAGGATTCACATCACATCATGACACTTCGAACCAACCTCCCAACCAAACAAGGACAGAAGTTGGCCCGTCATGTCCTGACATTCTGATCATCCCAGTTAGGTAACAGAGTAGTACAGTACACAAACAAGTCAATTTAAACGGCCATTCAACTACTACGGCTTGCTACTGTGTGTTCCAAGTTATCCTGGAATAATGCAATTAGGGATTCCTCAGTTCTTACTATGTGCAAGCAAGGCTAGTCTATCCAGTGAATCATGTGCGCCATGCATGAATTAGACGAGTCCTAGCAGGACGCCCGTCAATATACCTTATACAATAATAATATAAGCAGATACTGTTCCCTGCCCGTGTGGCAGGTTTTACAGTATCTGTGGGAACCAGCCGGCCTGTCGGGTACTACTTGTCCCAAGGGGGCTGCCATGTAAGAACTCAGGAATCCATTCTCTCCATGCCATCATTATTTTATTTAACTTAATAGTCCCTACGTTGAGTGAAATCCCATGTCGTGGATCATGGTCATTCAAATGAGTACTTTCGTACGGGGTACGATATGTACAACTCTACAACGATACCAGTGCGGTTAGGTTGCAGGTCTTACATAGCGTAATGCAACAATCAAATCTAACCACGGTAGTCATGCCTTGACCATAAAGTACACATGCTTCTTTTGTAGAAAATAAATAAGTAAATAAATAAATAAATAGATTGAAGCCTGCATGTGCATGTATGTCAATATTCGGGATCAGCCAGTCGATTACAATAGTTCATAACATGAACGTGTCTCATTCATTCATTTAATAAGACGACTAGCCAGCCTCTTAGTTCCAACTTGGAACGCATGATCAATTTAGTCAAGATAACCATCATTATTAATGGTGACAAGGCATGAAAGTCAACTAATATTCAGTGGGGTCGAGTCTACAACTCTCAGGGTTTAATTCCAGTCAATCGGGGTATCTATACTCAATTCACGACACATGGTACAACCCACGTAACAATTCATATTTAACAGAAATATTAACATATCATGATTATATCAAGTTTATGCCAAAAGGCGTAAGGATATAAAATGGACGTTAAATATCTAATAAAATATCAATATACAGGGCTATAGAAGAACCAAGCTTAAGGAAAGTAAAACCAAACTGACACGCTGACATAAGACCAAGTCAGCCAAAGGCCATATGCTTAGGTCAGGCTATGCTCAGGTAAGCCTACGCTCAGGTCATGCTACGCTCAAGTCAGCGTACGCTCAGGTCAAGCTACGCTCAAGTCTAGCTACGCTCAAGTCAAGGAGGCAGCGTATGGGCTCCATACGACTCCTCACTATCCAAGTGAGCGTATGCAAGTCATACGCTCCCAAAAGGCAGCGTATGAACTCCATACGACTCTTGACCATCCAAGGCAGCGTATGCAAGTCATACGCTCCCAAAAGGCAGCGTATGAACTCCATACGACTCCTGACTATCCAAGTCAGCATATGCAAGTCGAACGCTCCCAAAAGACAGCGTATGAACTCCATACGACATACGTTTCCAAAAGGTAACGTATGCAAGACACACGCTTCCTAAAAAGGCAGCGTATGGACTCCATACTGTGCTGCGCTAAAGAGCGCGCACAGCTCAGTGACGCAAGCTAAAAAGCTAGCGTACACTGCTCACTGTCTTCTCCAAACAGCAAGAACTCCATGGTTGCACCCCAAAGCTTCAAAAGTCCATAACTTGGTCAAAACAAGTCCAAATCCAACTTTCCAAAGGTCAAAATTGGGTAGAATAAAACTCTCTACAACATAGAACCATCAAAACTTAAAAACAAAGAAGTTTGATAGATCAAAACTGCCAAACTCCAAAAATAACTAACTTCTAGATCTACAAAAATTAAGACTTTGAAATGACAAATGCCAAGTTCTAAACTCTCTTAGGATCACGAGAGGAAGGCAAATAAACTATAAAAACATGGGTTCTCATGGAAAGCAAGTTGTACTTGCCTATGGTTAGTAGGTGGAGAGAGTAATGAAGAAGAAGAAGAAGAGGAGTAATGGTGAGAATGTGAGTTTATGAGGAGAGAGAAAGAGATGTAAGCTTTAAATAGAAAAGGGGTGGTAGGTGGGAGTTGGGCCGGGTCCAATGGGTCGGGTTGTAGAGGATCCAACCAAAGCCAACCCGAACCCAAATAAGCAAGACTAAGGCAGGGAATAAGAGCAGGAAATAAAGTACAGAAATAAAATTGCAGAAATATAATTGCAGGAAATAAGTTAACATGAAAATTTAAAGAGCAGATTAATTGATTAACATAAAATTAAAGGAATTTAAATACAGGATAATACATGATAAATATTAAATAAATATATGATAAATACTAAATAAATACACATGAGTTGTACATGTATAAAAATACGCATTCTGGGAACGGGGAGTGACACCCGCTCTTCCCCTTACCCTTGCCCGTGGCGACCCCCTGCCCGACGACCCCATTCCTCCGACGACTCACTCCCTCCGACGACCACCCGACCCTCCTCCGCCGCTGCTCCAGCCCCGATGACCCCGACCCAACCCCAATGCTGTGTCGGTAAACCCTAACCCTATCTCCCTTTTTCTGATACGACACAGACACGACCCTTTGACACACACGTGGACACTTTGACACACAAGTGGACACTTTGACACACACTGTGACTGTTACTTTGACACTTTGACAACACGTGGACACTTTGACACTATTAGGCCTCGTTTGGTTCAAGGAAAGGAAATGTATTCCTTTGTATTTTCTATGGGAATCGAAAAGTAGGATTCCTGTCACATTTCCTTTCCGTTGTTTGGTTGGTGTAGGAAAGGGAAGCAAAAATATAACAATGGTAAAATAAGCATTAATGGTAAAATAGGCAATAACACATGGTTACTTTTGTAATAAATGTTGGAAAAGGAGGAGGGAAAATGAATCCCATGGGTCATGAGTGGAACCATATTCCCTCCAATTTTTCCCCTTGTGAGAAAATTGATTCTCAAGTTTGTGGTTACCAAACAAAGGAAAGGAACAACTTTCCTTTCCTAGTTCCTTAAATCGGTGAACCAAACGAGGCCTTTGGATAATGTGTATAGATGAGGACTAGGATAATAAGTATAGGTAACTTCAAGATAGGAATTGTTTTACCTATGAGTATAGGTAATGGCTTTACCTAGAGTGACTAGGTAATATATAGGTTTAGGAAGCCTATAGGTTTAGGAAATGTGTTGACACATGGGTATGGGAGATACCTATGTTGTAGTGTATGGGGTATTGAGTTTGGGTATTAGTTTTTACTAGAGTTAAGGATAGGCTAGTGTATAGGTAATTAGGTAAATAAGCCATAGTAATGGTTTTACCTATGTGAATAGGATATTGGTAGGGCAAATACATAGGGTATTATCCTAGTATAGACTAGAATACCTTGGTAAGGCAACGTATGGCCCTAAAAACCTAGGTGTGACCTAGTTTGACCAAGTTTGGCAAGGTATTGACCCAGTTGTCCTAGTGTGACCTAGAAATGACTTGGAGACCTAGAATTGACCTAGTATATCATGTTTATGATTCCAAAACACCAATTGACATTAATATTCTATATTTAGGTCTTCGAGGTACCGTATCAGATATTGTTGACATTTCACACTACCAAAATAAGTCAAATCAACGACGAAATAAGTCAATCCTAGAGTGTATAGAGTGAGCCTCCCTACTTCCTTCCTTCTCATTCGGGTCATTCAGTCGACTATTCCGCATCATATGATATCTACCTCAACCTCACCCTAGAGAAGTATGGAAATATTATTGTTAACCAAGGTTCACAGTAAAGAGAGGGAAAGAAACTACATAGGATACATCATATCTATTACCACTTGTTGTATCATGATTTGTAAAACCCCTAAATTTTCTACTAATTTTTTTATTATTAAAATTTGGTACTGATTTAAATTTTTGTATTGAACGTCGCATAGTCGTATTATACGTCGCGCACGACGTTTTATTTTTCGTAATTGCTCGACGAGTGCGAATATGTGCGAGCGTACATATTTTTAGAAAAATATTTTTTCTTATTTTTTTATAGTTTCAAAATAATATATGTAATATTTAATTTAGCTATCAAAATTTTCTAAATTTATGATTTTATTTATGAAAAGCCTTTTATTTAGAACAAATAATATTATTCGTGCATACATATATTTCACAAATATTTTGCTAGTTAATTTTAAGTAAAAATATAATTTTTGAGATTTATTAATATTAATAATTTATTATTTAAAAAGATGTTTAAAAATATTAATGTAATTTTCAAAATTATTATTATTAATATTTTTGAAAAATATATTTCGAAATTATTGTGAAGATTTAAAATCTTGATTTGAATTTATGGATTTATTTAAATAAGTTAAATATTTGAAATTTATTTATCCCATTTGATTTTGAGCTAAAAATTTAATTAGATTTAAATTAAATTTGTATTTGGATTTGGATTTAAATTGATTTAAATTAAATTACGAATTACCTATTTTTGGGTTTAAACTATTCCTAGTTCTTATCCGAATGGGAATTCCCACATCCTATAAATAGGCAGGTACTCCTCCATGTTATTTGCTCCACAATTCATCTTCCATAAAATTTTCACAACCCAAATTTCCACCGCAGAGTGCATCGTGTCGGTGCCCAACTCCAATAGATTATATTTTTTGTACATATACATTCATTCCCTTCTTGGTGTCCGACAATCCCGGACCTCATCACCGTCCTCGTGTCCGACACTTGGACACAAGCCCTAAACTTAAACCTAACCCTAACCCTAACCATAGTTTCCCCGCCTCCTGGCCCTATTCACTGCCACCCTGCCTCCTGGCCCTATTCACGCCTCCTGGCCCTATTCGCGCCTTTTGTAATCTTATTCATTATCAATAAAAAAGACTGAATTTTGTTTGTGTACTCATGTTGCCTTGTTATTCAACTTTTCTGCTTGGAACTTCTGTGCGACGATCCCGTCGCAAGCTGTTGTAATCGGCCGTTATGGAACCCGCCTTACACGAGCAAAACCTAGGCTCGTGTGGCATCACGCCTTAGCGAGGGCGATTGCTCCTCCGGGAGCGGGGCATGACATTATGTACCACCTATATGACCGTTGCTAATTGGATTCCCTCTTTTCTTTACTCTATATGTAAATAGATGACCCAATTAAAAACTGTCACCTAAACGGTTGTAAGTAGATTATAAGCTAAGTGATTCTAATCCTAAGCATAGAAGAAAAATGAAAAAAGAAAAACACGTAGATAAAAATCTCATAATCAACATACAGAGGTGGGTTAAAAATCTATACTCCTTATTCATGATGATTGATATGAATGAGTTGGAAGTTTGAATTGATAAGCTTGAATCTTGAACTTGTAATTTGTTTGATTCTCTAACATCTTTCCTCAAACTGTGCGTGGTGGCCATACATAGTTTGTCATGTAATAATTTCAGAGCAGTTCATCCACCATCTTGGGCTTGTTTGAGAGAGAGCATCTTGGACTTGTTTGTGAGAGAGCATCAAGTTCAACCCCCTTTTTTGTCCTTTATTTTGTCTAGTATTGCTTTTGAGAGCTTTCCACACAGTATGAAGTGTTCCGATTCCACCTACAAAGAAGACGATCATATTTTCACCAAGGAATGAAATTATTTGTTAGTTTTGGCGTAAAATTTTCTGTATCAATGGGATTGTTTGGATTTGATATGTGGGATTGTTTGGATTTGGAGTATTGGATTGTTTGAATTTGGTATGATGCATCAGTGGGATTGTTTGCATTTGGTGTATGGGATTGTTTGAATTTGGGTTTGGTGTGGAATTTCTTGTATCAGTGTAATTTGAGATTGTTTGAATTTGGTGTGATGCATCAGTGTTTGGATTGAATTTTGTGTGAGATTGTTTGGATCTGGTTTGATATATTTGAAGAGAAACAGTGTTGTGTCAAGTGATCACAACATGCACTGATACCAAGAAAAAAAATGAAAAAGAAAAACACGTAGATGGATATCTCGTAATCAACATATGGAGGTGGCACTACCAGAATAAGTCATATTAGCGATGCCTAAAAATATCGCAAAAATGGAAAAAAAAAAACGTTGCTAAAACTGTTTATCGACGTATTTAGCGACGTTTTCCTGTGGTCGCGAAAAGCCATGTCGCTAACAGGCAAAACGTCGGTAATCGTCGCTCTTACCGACGCTTACCGACGTAAAAAAATGTCGGTAATTCTTGAACATTTACCGACGTTCACCGGCGTACCGTCGGAAATATGGCGACGTTTGAAACGTCGGCCAACGTCGATAAATCCTGCAACATTTAGCGACGTATATCTAGTACTTACCGACATTCACCGACTCTGTAGACGAGGGAAATCCTGGGACGTTTACCGACATTTACCGACGCTTACCGACGCGACTATACGTCGGTAAGCGTCGGTATACCTGGTGACTTACCGACGTTTACCGACGTTCAACTGCATCGGTAAATGTCGCTAAGTTTCAAAAAAAATAAAAACTAAATAAATTACAGAATGTCCACAGGATCACATTTTCTACCTGCAGTTCAATAAATAACAAAAAAATCACAAGCACATTTTCTTCCTGGGCTCGTCGACCCCTTCGGTGGAACACTCAACACCGGTACATCACAATAGTATAACAATCAACGCAAACAAGAGTAAAAGTCTACAACCAATATATGATAGGAACAAACACTAAAAAATAATCCACATGAACAGTATATCCACATGAATCTACAACAATACTGAAAGTCTACACCGGTACATCACAATAGTATATCCACATGAATCCATAACCAATACTGAAAGTCTACCCAAACAAATAATCAACATAAACAAACACTACAATCTCATAAAACAGTCCTAACTCGGACTACTGTGGATCTGGAGGAGGAGGGGCACTGCCGCGCCTCAAGGATAGGAAAACATCTCGTACTCCTCTCGTAAAATCGTCACCGATGAAGAAGGTAGTGACGTCGGTGGAGTCAGAGGTAGTGACGCCGGCGGAGTCGACGACGATGAAGGCGCACCCGGAGGACAATAACGCTCCAACGCTGCTAATCACTGGTGGTAGGAATCCATGGTAGATAACAGCCTCGTACTGCTATCAACCATCGAATCATGCATCAACGTCAACCTCTCGCCCATGGAGAGCTGTGATGCCTGCAGATCCGTCATGCTACGCTCTGTCGATGCTCTAAGATCAGTGACGCCCCGCTCTATCCTCTCACTCATATCCCTAAGCTCCATAATGTTGCGGTCGAGCGTATCCAATCGTGCTATGAGCACAGCATCGTCCGTCTGGTGCTGCTCCTGGATCCATCGTAGCAGCTCGTCACGGACAGACTCCACCATCTGCTGGACTCGGGCAGACTCCTGGGAGGGCTGTGGACTCGGGCAGACTCCTGGAAGGGCTGCTGGACTCAGGCAGACTCCACCATCTCAAGATAAGTAATTAACTTCTACTGCTACTCTTTGAGAATCAGGATTAGATTAAAAAAATGTACTCAACCTTAAACTACTATTTAAATTATAAAGTTTTTGAACACAAATACATCCAAAACCTAATTACCACAACACTTTGATCAACAAACACCATCCGCATATTTAGCCCAACTTAATACACAAATCTAGATTTTCTACTGTTACAAGTTCTTTTATGAATTATTTTTCTTCTACATAATTTTTCTATTTTATTTTTTTATTCAAGTGATGCTGATGGGATTGCTCAACTATCAAAGTACAATCTGCACCTGATATCTCAATATGTTCAGAACTTAAATGTTCTTAATTGTCTTAATTTCAGACTGTTTACATGGAAGAGAGCTTTATCCCCACAAGCTTAAGTGTGAGCTCTTCTGCCAAGCGATTATGGGTGATCATGGGTGCATCGAACTTGCCCAGTCCTGGTTCCTCTCAGCTACTGACTCGTGTCAGAGTCATTTCCAATCTTATATGTGTCCGTGTGTATGTGTCCGTCTGTGTCCGTGTGTATGTGTGTCCGATTAGGGTTAGGGTTTACCTGATCAACGAGGGGGGTGGCAGGAGGGGAGGGGCGTTGACCGACAAGGGGTGGCCGGAGAGGAGAAGGAGCCTAGTGGAGAGGGAGGGGTCGGCGAACGGTCGTCGGGCTCCGGCGATGGCGAGGGGGAGCGGCGATGGCTAGAGGTGGTGGAGGTGGCTGGAGGTGGTGGACGTCGGGCTCCGGCGATGGACGAGGCGCGCGGTGGTCGAACGAGCGGAGGGGGTTTAAAATTTTTGGGAAACGAGTGGGAGGAAAGAAATGAAGTCGGAATCCTATATTAAAAACATTAGAGACGTCACTAAAGACATCGGTAAACGTCGCTATTATTTGATATTAGCGACGTAAAAACACTTACGTCGGTAAACGTCGCTATTACTAGTCAAATTAGCGACATTCACCGACTTATCAGCAACGTTATTTTTTTAACTTAAAAGACGTCGCAGTAACGTCGCTGATCGTCACTGATGGCGACGATCAGCGACGTTTTATTTATGCCTCGCTAATTTCCTTAATGGTAGCGACGTTTTCAATAAACGTCGCTAATTTCGTCGGTAATATGACTTATTTTGGTAGTGTGGGTTAAAAATCTTAACCATTCCGATTACACTGATGGTCTTCTTATTTATAAAAAAATTAGTAACAATAAAGATAGAACAAAATAATCTAAGATAACAATAATATAATCAAGAAATATCCTCCTTATCTACGATGATTGATAGGATGAGTTGGAGGTTTGAATTGATAAGTTTGAATCTTGAACTTGTAATTTGTTTGATCCTCTAACAAGCATTGCTCTATTTATGAAAGGAGATCAAGTCCAATCTATTGGAATACTCTTACTGTTGACTCGATCATTGATTACGTGGAGAAAGAGAGAGGGAGAAAAGACAGTCACAATAAGTGGGACTTGTATTCTATAGAAAAGAGAATATATTTGATACATGCATAGTGGTGGAAATATTTTCCTTTTCTTGTTGATTTGGGTCTATGTACAGACTTTGTCCGAATGCTCCTAGTGGTAAAACTTTCGCTCTACCGGTATCCCGTCGTCGCACACAACTCGGAGAGATTGATCCGAACGTAGCTTTGTCCATAAGATAGAAAGAGTTAGAATGTAAGTAGATGATTGAAATGGAATAAATTTTTGTGGGAGGAATAGAGAGAATTTTTAGAGAGTGAAAACTTTTTTTTTTCCTTCTTGCAACAACACAAAGGAGACATGTATATGTAGGAACCATGTCACAAAATTAATATATCAATGGTCTTTCAATAGGATTTAATAGAAATAAAAGTGTGATAAAGGATAATAATATGACCGTTTTAGGGAGTTAAAGAAAAGATTCATGATAGAATTTTAATGGGAATAAAGGAGATAATAATATGAATAAAAAACGGTAATTTCCGCCAACAATTACAACACATAGCAATAGCAATGGGTGACAACAGATATGATTCCATAACATGCTTGAATGCATGATAGAGCCCTCATTCATGGCTACACAAACAATGTGTGTGCTGACTTCTCTCTTCTTCTTCTTTTTTCCAATTCACTTATACATTAAAGTTGATCAAGCAAGGCAATTGGGATCACAACGAAAAGAAAAGAATCATCTCGCAATTTTGTGACAAGAGAAACGGACGGTCCCAAGCGTACCTTATGGAGCCAAGAGGGAAGTAAGTCGATACAACTTGAGAAAAGATATAAATATTTCTTGGATTCTTCAAGTGTCTGTGTGTGCGCCTCTATATCTTGATTGATGCATATAGAAAAGTCATAGCTACATAAAGAAATTCTATATATATAAAAAATAAGTTGGAGCTTGAGATGATCCTAACTGGAATCGCAGTTTGGTATATTGTATATCTATTTTTTGGTTCATTGTAATTCAATATCATACAATCAAGGAGCATCAAATCTAAAGGTGTACTACCATTTGACTAATCACTTCTTACTTAGCAAGCATGTCCCCAATGCTTGGCCAGTCCGGAGGGTTGAATTGTTCGAGCTAAGACTTATTTTGATTATCCTTAATCTTTGTTCTAGATTCGTTCTGGAAGATTACCTATGACTCTGACCCTATCCAGGTCACATTGAACTAGAAGAGTTGTCCTAATTAAAAAGAATTGTCCAAATAAAAGATTTATCAGACTTATCCCTCGACTGGTCTTGGGTCAATAGAGTCTACATGCAGGGTCGGTCCTAGAGTAAGTCAGACAAGATATCGAATTTGGATAACCTCCTATATTTAGGGCAACTTCTTATGTTCAGCATGATTCCGATAGGAGGTCGGGGTCGCAAGTAATCCTTTAGAATTGACTATAATAAAGATTAAAGGACAATATAAACTAATTTTAAATAGAATAATATCTAATCCTGTGGGCCGGATCCATCAACATGGCACATTTATGTTGAGTGCATCATACAATTGACTCGCCCTCATTCTTTTACATGATTGTGATAGACTACTTGAGAGCCTAGGACATGGCCCTATCCTTACTGACAAGGCCCTATCCTAACTGACCAAGCACATGTTCATGTACGTGGGGCGACAAAATTTTGGAAATCATGTGGTAATCTAAGTTGGTTTAGAACATGATGAGGACAACTGAGGTAGGTTAGGTTTGGTTGGGCCTCCCTAACGAAGGAAAGCTAAGGGCAGGGCCGGCCCAGAGAGTTGGATTGCCCTAGTCGGAGCTATATTTGGTTGCCCCTTGTCATACTTATAAAGAAGATATCAAAAAATTGACATGTTCTAGTGACATCATGGATATCCCCTTGAGCTACTCGAGTCATTTCTAATAGAAACTCAAAATATGGGTCCCGTTGGCTTGTCCGGCTTACCCCAAGACCGGCCCTGGCTAAGGGTACCCCCATGTGCTCATAGCACCAAAGTGTCCCTTCATTCTTCTTCTTGGCACAAAGTGTAACTGTGGCATGACGTTATTTTCATGAATAAAATTCATGCACCCAAAATATTATCTTTAAAAGTTAAATACATACGGTTCCAAGAACATCAATAGTAGATGGACCTCAAAAATACATTTTAATATTCAAATTTATAATTAAAAAATAAATATAGAATAGGTTGGATATAGACACATGCGTCATCTTTTTTTTAAAAATAATATAAAACCTAAAAATGGAACTCGAAATTTAGTCTTACTATTTCACAAAATGAGTTCATGCATTCTGAATGTAGAAATTCTGAGGTCCGAAATATAGCTCATGTCGCTGGGACACAACCATCATGTAACCCTAATTGAACCTTACTATTCGACAAAATAGGCTCTATATTCTGAATACATAATCTAGAAATTGGGATGAACCTTACTATTGATGTTCTAACTGTCAAAAAAAGTTCTGAGTCATATTCCACTAATAGATATATCCTTTGTCATCTGTTTATATAATTATTGAAGAATATTGTTTCATGTTAGGTGTATTAGAAGAATAATAATATTGGGTATCCAGTCTCGATCGAGGGACTAAGAGGTATGGAGTATCACGGCATCAATCGACTGAAGTCGCACGAAAAAAACGGATGTTTCCAACACAAAAAATGTAGAATTGACATACCGATTCTAGGCCAACTCACATATCGATTTTTTCCGATAGCAATCCTGCAGAAAACCGAAATCTCGATTGGACAAACCGACATTACTATTCAGGTACTTTCACCATAATTTGGATTTTTTTTATTGAAATCAATGGTGCAAATTTTTTGGTGTAATTAACTTGAGTGTTAAGATAGGATTCCATAACTCCTAATATATATTGGAGGCCAAGGGATTTTTTATGAAGATATTCTAGGGTTCAAGGAGATCCACCACTTCTATGAGAGATCCATGCCCTTGCAGATTCTTATCCTTCAAGTGAGAACAAGGTTTCTAGCCGGAGTGTCGTCTATTTTGTTAGGAAGATCATTATCGTCAAAAAGTGGAAAAATTATTCGGTGCGAAGCGAGCTTTGTAAGGGATTCAGTTCCTTTATTTTATGATCTCATTGTACCTTTTGTTCTCCTTTTTAAGAAGTTGTAAATGATTGTCTCTTAGGACAAAGAAGACAATATAAATTGTATTTACAATCTTTAGATATAAATAAAGATTATGATTTGTCCGGGTGGCAATAGCCACCTCATATTGCGTGTTGTTCTTGCTTGGCTCTAGTGTAGCGAGTTTGTGTCTCATCACTTTCTTTGGGTGGGTTTTGGTGGTTGACGTTTCTTGTATTTCTGTTGTACACGTCTGTGAACTCTAACAAAGTGGTATCAGAGCTTTTGTTGCAGAAGGACAAAGGTAAGACCAATTTAGATACCAGCTCGCGTATGCCTATTCTCACATAGGAAAATTGTGCAATCTGGAATCCAGGGATGGAGGGACTACTCAATTGAATGAAGTGGCAATTCGTTGGAGGGTGATATCGATGCAAAGCCAAAGGACACGTATGTTGATATCTAGAAGTTGGATTCATCGGCCAATGGTTGGATGATTCAATATTTCACCATGTTTCCGTGGAGACTTTGTCAATTACACAATGGATGAAGCTACACTCTTTGTATGAACAGAAGACGACTGGGAACATGGCATTCATTATTCGCCCAGTCGTCAACTCATAGTACATAGTGAGCGCCTTGGTATTGCGTTGGAAAAGAAACGCGGAAACCTTTCCCCAAACTAGAGAGTACCTGCGAGAGAATCGAGCAATACAACGCACGAACCAAAATACCAAAACAAACCACGCAGACACAGAGAATTTTTGACGTGGAAAATCCTTGCGAAAAAAAACCAAGGGACGATCGGAGTCCAACCCTGAGAAGCCTTCACTAATAAAATAAAGGAGTACACCCTCTACAAACTTCTCCCGATCCAAATCGGATCCCCACAACACTTAGAAGCAAGAATAATGATTACAAGGCTACAAAGAACAAAGATGACGAGTAGAGATTATCCGAATACGATCCTCCTTCGAAAATGACCTTCAATCCTCCTTCTTCTCTCCCAAAGTTGCAATGGCACTCTTGTCTCTTTTTCTCTCTCTTGTGTGTGTTACGTATGTGATTAGGGTTAGAAAAAACCAAATGTAAACACCATAATCCTGCAACAAAACCTGGACCGTAGGATACGATCCAATGGTGATCAAATCACCCTGAAAAATACTTCAGCCCGACAACACAGAGTTCGGGCAGAACTCTGTGTTTTTGTCACAGAACCTTTCTGGAACCAAGAGGCAGAGTTCGGCCAGAACTCTGCCTCCCCTGTTCCAGAATGTAATCTGGTGGCTCCCGAGCTTCTTCTTCATCTTCGAATGGCCACGTCATCTCCCCGAGCTTCTCTGACACACAGACGACGCTCGTTGCACTCCAGGGTCGTCTCCACATAGATTGGGAACCCCACCCACTACAACAAATCTCCTCCTTCACAACTAGGTGGAGGAACTCGTCATCCCGACGATCCGCCTGCAGTACTCAAACTTTCTCCTCGGTAGAACCTTCGTGAGCATGTCCGCTCCATTGTCATCAGTATGAACCTTCTCAAGCACAGTGTCCTTCTTCTTAACCATATCCCGTATCTAATGATACTGAGTCTCGATGTGCTTGGACCGACTATAAAATGTCTGGTTCTTTACAAGGTGAATAGAACTCTGACTTTCGCAAAGCAAAGTATATTGCTCTTGCTTCAGTCCCATTTCCTGCAACAGCGTTTTCATCCACAGCAACTCCTTGTAAGCCTCCGTCGTCGTAATATACTCTGCCTCTGTCGTCGACAAGGCAACACACTTCTGTAACCGCGACTGCCACGATACCGCTCCTCCAACAAACATTATCACATAGCCCAAAGTCGATTGTCTTGTGTCTATATCTCCAGCCATATCAGCATCAGTATACCCAACAAGCTTCGGCTCATCACCACCAAAAAAAGTCTCCAATCGGCAGTGTCCTGAAGGTATCGTAGAATCCACTTGACCGCACTCCAATATACCATTTCAGGATTTGAAAGATACCTGCTAACTGTGCCAACTGCATGAGCGATGTCTGGCCTCGTACACACCATAGCATACATAAGACTTTTCACAGCTGAGGCACATGGAACCTGCTCAATTTCTTCCTTTTCGTCCTTGGTAGATGGACACTGCTTGTCATGACCCGCACCCACTTTTCGGATACGAGACGTGTCCAAGCCAGCCTATGCCGCAGAGTCGGCGGTAGAACGCTGTCAAGCCCGCAAGAAATAAATGCTCAAAATACAACAGTTGTTGCTCATTCACATTTCTACATTTATTACATCCTTTATAATTAAAGAAAATACAAGATTTTACAATAAAAGAAATTGTTACAACTGCCATCTATTTCTAGGTTGTCCCCAGCATACCCAAGTATTCCCAGTGCTAAGAGTGATCGCGGCTAAACCTGAAAAATATTGGTTTCCAGTCAGGAATGGAACAAGTACACAAACCGACGATAATGCAAAAATATAATAGAATTAACAAGACATGAAAATAACATATAAGAGATAAAAACTGGAAGATAACTGATGACATGGCACGATAAAGAAATAAAGGAAAAAAGAAACGACATCTACCTAGGTGGTGTGAAATATCCTTTTCAACATGTGAACGGCTAGGGGGTAAATCCGACACCTGCACGTGTCGTGTACAGGTACTATTGTTCACGAATAGACATAATGGGATAGTTCTGGGTAGTCCACATGTCTACTAAGATATTTCCCCTCCCGACTACTCCGTGTGACGAGCGTGTCAACAAGCAGCAAGATATATGTATAGACATGAAATGAAAAGACTACTATGAATCGGAAAGCAATCAGAAAGTGCACTTGCCTGAGGTCCTTAGCTGGAGAAACCAATAATACTATACCACTTAATGAGCCACAATCAGTCAACACATGCAGAAGTCGCCAAATGCTGAAATAAACAGTACCAACATTCTCAGAATAGTCAAATTAGCTAGGATTGCCTGTCCTTAAGTCCAATTCTGGACACAGGGGCAAAACGATAATTTTGGGCAAAAACGATATCCGCCGTTGGACCCGCTTTGCACCGAAAAGCGTGCCAGAGTCAATGGTCTCTAAAGTCGTCAAACTACATGTCAACGGGTTCAATTTTACGATACGAATCCAACCGTATGTCCAGGGTTGGATTCCGGCGGGCCGTCCACAAAATCGCCCGTTGAGTGGGACCGTAGGGCCCGCAAAACAGTGATTTTATCAACTGTCTCAAAATAGGACCAAACTTGGCATACAGGACCAAAAAAATGATACGGTCCTGTTGGCGCAAGTTTCGTCTCGATCTGACGAGCGTGCACGAAGTAATTGAGAAATTTACACAGAGGCCGATACGGTGAATTTCGACGGATACGCATCAAATTCGTCGTGCACACGCGACTAATTTGAATTCCGTCAAAGCCCACACGACCACGAAGCCGTTATGCACCTTTCGATGCTTTCGATTCGTGACCACATCGCCCGAAATGGCGGGACGCACGTCGTGTGGAAGGATTTTATTGAAAATCTATATTTTCTAAAAACTGTTTTTCCTGATTTTCGAGGATCGATTAATCTGTACACAGTTTATGAAATTCCAGACTACGAAATAGTTTCTGATCCCCTACATGTTGTCTAACACTTCCTTTAATTACTTTTGACAAAAGCTTACTGGATTGCTCGGGATTTGCTCCCAAACATGGTTACCTGGACTGGCTAAATGTCCTATTTCGGGACAGATTTCTAGTCGACTTTGAGTCGATTTTCTGGCCGATATAGCGCATCTATATACAAAGTAATTGAAAGGATGTAAAGACGCATATGTAGGCTTCGTACCTGAGGAGGAAGATCGTGAAACGATCGCTCGATCGAGGCATGAAATCGTTGCAAAGTCGGCCCCGTGCAGTGTCGCTGCTGTTGTCGTTCTCTGTTTACTCCGCATGCGTGTGGCCTCCGGCGACTCCGTCGCCGGCCGACGGCCGCCCACGGCGGGCTGGCGCGTGTGCGGTGGTGCGCCTAGGGGTGGTGGCGTGGGTGTTCGTATCGTATGATTAGGGTTTGAGATTTTCTCCTTTCGACTACTCTATTGATTATATATACGCGAGTAACCTGTTTTCACAGGGTCGGGTTTGAGTACCCAGTGCTCGGGTTTGCTACAGTTGGGGGGGATGCTGTGGGCCTGTTGGGTTTGGGGAGGCCCAAGCCTGGATGAGACCCTGGGCTGGGCTGCTACTGATTCTTAATCCTTTTTCTTTTTATATCATCTACATATATTCATACCTATAAATATATGTTTACATATATATATTTATAAATATAAATACTTGTATACATATTAATACATACAAATTTATGTATACATATATATATTTATACATACAAATATATGTATATATTTGTCTGTATAAATATATATTTTTTTTATATGTATAAATATATATATGTATACATATATTTGTATATATACATATATATATACACCTCTAAAAAAAAAATATTTATATATATACACCTACACTTATATATATATTTATATAAAAAAAAATATGTATACATATAAATATTTATATATATACACCTACACATATATATATATTTATATACATACACATACATACATATATTTAATATACATTATACACACATATATATATATATATGCACACATACACCTTCATATATAATAAATTTATTTGACGGAAATGATATAACAAATATTAATAATAATTTCCTCAACAGCATAATAATGATAATAACAATAATATTAATAATAAAAATAATAAAAATATTTTGAAATTTCTGGGAAGGGGAGCTACACTGCTCCTCAGTAAACTTAAAGTGAGCCGCAAGGGGGCAACTCATTTTCTTCGACCCGTCCATCCCGAAACGCTGAAGTACCCAGTAAATGTACTTTTTTTGGGATAAGTGTAGCAGCTTGGACTCTATCTCTCGGCTGATCTCTATCCTAAGAATAGTCTTTGTTGCGCCCAAATCCTTCATAGAGAAGGCCGCGTCCAGTTGGCGCTTCAACTCCGCTATCCTAGTGGTATTCCGACCCACTAATAGCATATCATCAACATAGAGCAATAAAATGATAAAATTATCCTCGGTAAAATACCTCACAAATATACAGTGATCCGACATCGTCCGTGCATAATCATGCTCCCCCATAAACGACTTGAACTTCCTGTACCACTGCCTCGAAGCCTACTTCAGACCATACAATCTTTTCCTCAACCGGCAGACCACATGTGACTTGCCCTTCTCACAGAATCCCTCTGGCTGCTCCATGTATAACTCCTCAAGATTACGGTAGAAGAATGTCGTCTTCACGTCCATCTGCTCGACCTCCAAGTCGAGACTGGATGCTAATACTAGCACCACCCGAATAGATGAATGCTTGACGACAGGCGAAAAGATCTCATCATAATCTACGTCTTTCCACTGACCGTAGCCTTTAACTACCAGCCTCGTTTTGTATCGAGGGCGAGTACCATCATCCGTCTGCTTCGCTCTAAACATCCATCGATTCTTCAAAGCCTTCTTGCCCTTTGGCAACCGCACCAGCTCATAAGTGGAATTGGCGTGTAAGGAACTCATCTCCTCCTGCATAGCCTGCATCTACTCCAGCCTTTGTTCGTCTTTCATAGCCTCTGCAAAGCTTTCGGGCTCTCCCCCATCATTCAGTAGCACATACTCACCCGGTGAATATCTCGTAGATGGTCGACGCTCTCTGTCGCTCCTTCTCAGTGGAGCCACTGGTGCTAGTTGTATACCAACAGCCTCCTCCTCTTCAGGAACTGCCTCCCCAGTATGCTCATCCTACTGAGGGACACCCTGACCACCATCAGCAGGCTGATGATCAAGGTTAGGAGCAACTCCATGTACTGGCTCCCCCATAATTGGATCCTCTGCGATGTCCTGTAGAAACTGTTCGAAGCGAAATAACTCTAACTCAGGCAATTCCTTAGCCTCAGAAGGTGTCTCGGAATCCTGAGTGTTGGTCATGGTCTGATCCTCGACGAATACCACGTTCCTGCTTCTGTAGAGCTTTCTTCCTACCGGGTCGTAGAGTCTATAGCCAAACTCATCCCGACCGTAGCCGACAAAGATGCATCGCCTCGTCTTCGGCTCAAGTTTGGACCTCTCGTCCTTCGGTATATGCACGAAGGCCTTATAGCCAAATACTCGCAGGTAATTGTATGACGGCTCTTTGTCGTACCATACTTTATCAGGCACATCACCCTGCAAAGGAGCACTAGGAGATAAATTAATAGCATAAGCAGATGTGAGAAGAGCCTCACCCCAATAACTGTCTGGCAAGTTTGTTTCTGACAGCAAACATCGCACCCTCTCCATCAATGTCCTGTTCATGCGCTCCACTACACCATTAAGCTGAGGTATCTTGGGTGAAGTCTTCTGGTGTCGTATCCCCTGCTCTCTGCAATAAGCATCAAAGGGACCAATGTATTCGTCGCCATTGTCGGACCGAACACACAATAACTTCTTGCCCGTCTCTTTTTCAACAGAGGCCTGAAACTCTTTGAAAGTATGAAGCACCTGACCCTTGGCCTTTAAGGCATAGACCCAAACCTTCCTGGAACAGTCATCAATAAAAGTTATAAAGTAAGCAGCACCACCAATAGATTTTACCTTCATAGGACCGCAGACATCCGAGTGAATCAACTCGAGCAACGCCGGCTTTCTTGAACTTGGGTAACTTTGGAAAGACACCCTATTTTGCTTCTCAGCTAAGCAGTGCGTGCACTTTTCCAACTTTGTAGACTTGAGTCCTGGAATCACCTTCCTGTTCACCAAGTAGCTCATCCCCTTCTCGCTGATATGGCCGAGCCGTCTGTGCCACAACTCGGCAAACGCTTCACTGACGGTATTCACCTCATGCGCCCCCTGTGCGCTCCCCTCCATATAGTAGAGATCGGACTTCTTGCTTCCTCTGGCAATCACCATTGAACCTCTGGAAAGCTTCCACTGACTATTCCCGAAGAGACTGAAGAATCCCTCGTCATCCAACCTTCTAACTGACACCAGGTTGAAACGGATATCAGGGACATGATGAACATCTTTGAGAATAAGAACTGCACCCGTCTTTGTTCTCAAATACACATCTCCAATGGCAACCGCCTTCGACACATCTCCATTGCCCATCTTTAATAATCCACAATCGCCTATCGTGTAATTGGCAAATAGTGCCCTGTTGTGAGATACGTGCACCGAAGCCCCTGAGTCCACCAGCCAAGAATTTTCATCGCAAGCAAGGTTTGTAATAACCTCATCACCTGCGACGATCACATCGCCTCCATGTATCGAAGCTGCCACTGTAGTGTTCTCATCTTGCTTTCCCTTGTCGCCCTTCTTCTCTCTCTTCCAAGTGAAACAGTTCTGCTTGATGTTGTTGACCCAAACCGGATCACAGTCAACCTAATCTTAAAAATTAACAAAACAATATTTGTCATAGTCCAATTTGATAAATCAAGCTCGAAATCAATCAACTCCGCTCATTGGTTCAAGACTACAGCTGTTTGAAGATTTAATATTTTATGTATACTTGAGTCTGTATTTTTTACTATTTTTGAGTATAGGATGATGTACGTTGGGTCATACTGAGCAACTTTGGGCTAGACATAGCTTTATAGGTTCACTTAGCCAATATCCCAATCAGTCCAATCATCCAAAAGCCCACTTAGAACATTCTGTCCATAAGAGACAGAGTTCGGGCCGAACTCTGTCCCCTAAATTACAGGATGCTGATTTTTAGGTCTTGATCACTGCTAGTTGTCCAACGGCCAAAAATTTGAATTCTACATACAGAATTCTGGCCGAATTCTGCCTACCCCGAACCCTATAAATAGGCCTTGGTTTTTCTCATTTCAAACCATCTAATCTTCTCTTCTTCTTTTCTTACATAGCCTATATATTAAAGAGCCTTACCTTCCCATCCACTTAGCATTCAAACTTTCCAACCGTCCAAGTTGCTCGGTACGATCCAGCTAGAAGTTTGAAGTGCAAGAAGTTGTAAGTCACTTGGAAAAGTCCAAGTTTCGCCAAAGCGATCATCGAAAGAAGTTTGGCGTGCTCTTCTGTGAAAAGGCACGTGGTTGTAACCCTATTTCACAAATAGTGGATTTCAATCCTGAGCTAGAGTTCTAAGGCCTGGACTAGTCCTCCACGAGGGAAACCAGGTTAAAAATCTTGCTGTGTTGTGCTTGCTCTCTACTCTTTATTTCCGTATTTCTTTTACTCTGATTATTTAGTTGGTGAAGAGAGTTTAAGTTTTTAATTGATCATTTTTTGTTATAATCTCTATTCACCCCCTCTAGAGTTGCCTACCTGTACTTCAATTGGTATCAGAGCACTGTTCTCTCAACAAGGACTAACATCCTAGAGCTGATCCATGGCAACCACACAACCCATGTTTTCCAATCACGTTGAAGGGCAGTCCACTCATAGGCCTCCTCTATTTGATGGAACAAACTACACCTATTGGAAAACAAGGATGAGTTTTTATCTCAAGTCTCTAGACTTCGACCTGTGGACCATTGTTACCGTTGGTTACAAAAAGTCTGCCAGGATAGTTGTCAATGGTGATCTCGTCGAGAAATCCTATGACAAATATTATGACGAGGAAAAGAAACAGGCGAGTCTAGACGCTAGAGCTATTAATGCTTTATTTTGTGTAATAGACAGGAATGAGTTTAACAGGGTCTCGACATGCACCACCTCTCATGAAGTATGGAGACTTCTAGAAGTGACGCATGAAGGAACCACCCAAGTCAAGGAGTCAAAAATCAGTCGTCTCACTCAAGAATATGAGGCTTTCAAGATGAAGCCTAATGATACGATCACACAAATGTTTACAAGATTCTTCGACGTCATCAACCCCTTGTCATCCCTCGGCAAACAATATACAAATCACGAGAAGATCCGTAAGTTACTTAGAGGGCTACCAAAGATTTGGAACCCTAAGGTAACAGCTATCATAGAAGGGAATGATCTCACCACAATGTCCATGGAGACTTTGATAGAAAAGTTGATGACCCATGAGCTTGACCTCAAAGACTTCGAAGAGCCTGCTCCAAAGATAAAAGAGATTGCCCTTAAAGCTCATCGTCGAAGGGTTGATCCTGAAGAGACTGATGACGACAATTTGGAAGGTGATGATCAAGCTCTCCTTGTCAGCAACTTCAAGAAGTTCCTTCGCTTCAATCAAAAAAAGAAGGAACAACAAGAAGATGACGAGGAAGAACCAACATGCTACGGCTACAAAAAGCCTGGACACGTCCGAAAAGACTGTCCATTGCAAAGAAAAGCAACCGATATGAGAAGCCCTACAAGAAGTCTTCATCAAGAAAATATGCCAACACTAGTATTTGGCATGAAAGTGAAGCAAGTGATTCTGAGGAAGAAAAGGACTCCCCTCAAGACACCGCCAATGTATGCCTAATGGCAACATCCGACAAGGTAACTAGCGAAACTCTCGATGATTTCACTTTTGATGAACTTGGTGATGCGTTCAATGATTTACTAAATAACCACAAGAAAGTCATTAGTAAATATAAGCACGCCAAGGAGAAGATCAAAAGTTATGAAGTCGAGATTCAAAAACTCTCTTCCTTGCTTGATAATGTTAGAGACACTCCACCCACGGAAGTCAATAATGAGGTATCTAAGCTAAAATTAAGCCTACATGATGCCGAAGCACGTATTAAAAAGCAAACACGTGAGATCACATCACTCAACACTGAGCTTGCTGAAGAAAAGAAAAGACATAAGATCTCTATTGCTAAAATTGATGGTTTAAATGCTAAGTGTAATGAACTGCATGCTGCCTCTAAGAAATTAGAGATTAGATTGGGAAAACAGGTTGCTCAACCTCAAACCCAATCACATAAGACACACACAAAGCACGAGACTAATCAAACTAGTCACCCACATGCAGCACGTAAACATGCTTACATGTACACACACTTCCATACAGTACACAAACCACATGCACATAGACAAGATTCTTATAATTATCATTCCACTGCTACTCACAGTCAAGCTAATCATCACCATGATGCACGTAGATATAACCATCACCATGCTTCATATAGACACCCACCTGCCACGTATAGTCACTATCCTGCTGTTCCACACCATTCTCACCATGCTACATATAGACATCATTATCAACATGCTCCAAACACAAATAGGCATGCTACTTCCACCTATTATGGAGTACATGGACACATCTCCCCACAATGTAGAATTAGGAGATTATTAGATATAAATATATAATGCATGGGTGCCAAAAACTAACATTTCAGGACCCACAAGAACTTGGGTACCAAAGTTCACATCTACTCTTGATGTAGGTATACCTTCCCTCCTCAATTAAAAGCAAGTGGATTTTCGATAGTGGATGCTCGCGACATATGACGGGAGACACAAATCTTTTTGCATCACTATCGATGAAGAGGGAAGGGTATGTATCCTTCGGCAACAACCTAAAAGGGTACATCATAGGTAATGGTACTATTGGTCATCCTCCTTATCCTGTAATAAAGGATGTCTGCCTAGTGACCGAGTTAAAGCATAACCTGCTCAGCATAAGTTACCTTGCTGATCATGGATATGATATTAACTTTGGACAAAATAAATACTATATTTATGATAGGTCAACGGGAGACATCGCTTTTGAAGGGATAAGAGAGGATAACATTTACATTTTCTATCTTTCTAGAGATACTAACAGTGCAGGGAGATGCCTCTACGCCCACAAGGATGAGAGATTATTATGGAACCAGCGTCTTGGTCTTGCCAATATGGATACTATATCCAGGCTATCGACTAAGAAGCTAGTAAGAGGCTTGTCCGACATCACATTCAAAAAGGATACGGTATGTGCCAAATGTGAATTGAATAAGGCAACCAAGTCCTCATTTCATTCCATAAACACTATAAGTACTACTAGACCCTTGCAATTACTTCACATGGACTTATTTGGTCCAAGTAGAGTAGCCAGTCTTGGTGGAAAACTCTATGCTTTTGTTATAGTAGATGACTTTTCTAGATTTACTTAGGTTTTCTTTCTTACAAACAAAAGCGATGTTATTTTTGTTTTCAAAATTTTTTCTAAAAAGGTTCAAAACGAAAAAGGCTATATGATTACTCGAATCCGAAGTGATCATGGAGGCGAATTCGAAAATACTGATTTTGAAAAGTTTTATGACTCAAATGGTTTTGATCATGAGTTTTTTTGTCCTAGAACTCCTCAACAAAATGGTGTTGTGGAGCGGAAGAATATGACTCTTGGCGATATGGCTAGAGTCATTTAAATAAATTTTCACTTCCAAAATATTTTTGGGCTGAAGCTGTCAATACAGCGTGCCACATTTTAAATAGGGTACTTATTCGACCTATTACGAAGAAAACACCCTATGAGCTTTGGTTTGGTAGAACTCCAAATATTTCATATTTTAGAGTTTTTGGTTGTCGATGTTTTATCCTTAACACCAAAGACAACTTAGGCAAATTTGATGCCAATGCTGACGATGGTATCTTTCTTGGCTATGCTGCCAAGAGCAAGGGATATAGAGTATTCAACAAACACTCATTAATTGTGGAAGAGTCTACAAATGTGAATTTTGATGAAGAGAACAGTACAGCAGCCACTCCTGACGATGATATTGAGCCATCAACTTCTACGCCGATGAATACCACCACTGAAACCAATTCTCTGGAGGGCTTGCTAAAGAAATTCTCTTTCAAGCCATCACATCCAGAAAACTTGGTAATAGGTGAGGTTTCACGCGGAGTAAGTACTCGATCATCGTTAAGAGACTCCATTGCTAGCACTGCCTTCATTTCATAAATTGAGCCTAAAACTGTCTTAGAAGCTTTTAATGATGTTTTAGATTTCTGCCATGCAAGAAAAACTCAACCAATTCGAGAGGAGCCAGGTCTGGGAACTTGTTTCTAGGCCAGCTAATCATTTGATTATTGGTACGAAAGAGGTTTTTCGCAACAAAGTAAATGAAGATGGATCAGTTACACACAAGAAAGCTCGTCTAGTAGCTCAAGGATACAACCAAGAGGAAGGTATCGACTACGATGAGACGTATGCTCCTGTTGCAAGATTGGAATCCATTCGGATGCTTTGTGCATTTGCCAACTTTCAAAATTTTAAATTGTTTCAAATGGATGTCAAAAGTGCCTTTTTGAATGGATTTATTAAGAAGAAAATTTTTGTAAAACAACCCCCTGGCTTTGAAAATCACAAATTTCCTGACCATGTTTTCAAACTGAAGAAAGCACTCTACGACCTCAAACAAGCCCCCAGAGCTTGGTATGAACGCCTAAGTACTTTCTTACTAGATAAAGGTTTCTCCAAAGGGAAAATTGACACTACACTCTTTATAAAATCTTTCAAAGACACTATTCTTTTAGTCCAAATTTACGTTGATAATATCATATTTGGCTCTACTGATGAAACTCTCTGTCAAGATTTTGCTAAGTGTATGCAGACCGAGTTTGAGATGAGCATGATGAGGGAGCTCAATTACTTCCTTGGACTGCAAGTCAAAGAAACATCGCATGGAACTTTTATCTGTCAGTCAAAGTATACAAAGGACAAGCTGAAAAAATTTAACCTTGACAACGTCAAACCAATCGACACTCCATTGGCTACTACAACCAAACTAGAACCAGATGAAAGCGGCAAACATGTTAATCAACGTAAGTATTGAGGTATGATAGGCAGTCTACTTTATTTAACTGCTAGTTGCCCTGATATTATGTTTAGCGTTTGCCTGTGTGCTCGATATCAAGTTAATCCTAAGGAATCATACATATCCGCCGTTAAGCGTATCTTTCGATACCTTAAGGGTACGGTTACAGTGGGCTTATGGTATCCCAAATCAACATCTTTTGACCTTATTGGCTACTCCGATGCTGATTTCGTTGGATGCAACGTCGACCGTAAAAGTACTAGCGGCACGTGTCATTTATTAGGGAAGGCTCTAGTCTCTTGGTTTAGCAAGAAGCAGAATTTTGTCGCACTATCCACAACAAAAGCTGAATATATAGCAGTTGGTCGTTGTTGTGCACAAATTCTGTGGATGAAGCAAACCCTTGAAGACTATAACCTATCTTTTATGCACATTCCTATATTCTGTGACAACACTAGTGCTATCAATCTTACTAAGAATCCCATATGTCACTCACGCACGAAATACATTGAAATTCGTCACCACTTTTTGCGTGATCACCAACAGAATGGCACTATTAATTTAGAATTTATTGACACTGATCATCAGTTGGCCGATTTCTTTACAAAACCATTATCCGAGAAGCGATTCAATTTTCTTTGTCGTGAATTAGGAATTTTAGATGAAACGGTTATACATTAAATTGGCCTGCGTAATTATCGATTATGTCACGATTCTCTATGCTGACTTTGTTATGGGTACAAGCCGAAAGGATCCTTCTGACAACAAGGCGTAAAAGCCTAAGCGACATGGTGCACTAGTCTTCGGACTACCGCTAGCTGGGATCCGGCCCCTGCAGCTACCCCATAGCAGCTTCACCATATTGATTTATGTCATAACTCCTTATTTACTATATGGTTAATTTTTATTTATAGCCTGCCTCATTTGAAAATTCTAACTTCCAATCTTGTTTTTATTTATATCTTTCACCATTTATTCATATTTGTTTCTATCTCATTTTAATTTCCTGCTTGAAGTTCTGGCCCAAGGGACCAGAACTCGGGCCGAACTCTGCCCCACCCAGAGTTCGGGCCGAGTTCGGCCACCTTGTTCCAGAACCTCGGGACACTCTCAGCCGTTGATCTATTTTTGATCCGATGGCTCATGTTTCACCCAACCAGCCGACCAAAGGGACTTAAATTCAGGATTGTCTCTCTCTCTCTCCCCATCCACAATATTCAGTACTCCATGGCCTCCCATCTGACGATGCCGATTCCGATGATGCGTGATCTGTCTCGCGACGGTTATCGCATTAACGATTCTTGGGTTCATCGCTACCTTGATCCGACTTCTGCATTTGTCGATCCCCGTCGTACCGGTTCCGATGGTATGGGGCTTTCACATGCTCCTTGATGGATATGGCTATTGTATTGCCACTGATGCTTAGGACTATTTTTCATTTGGTACTATGTTTATTTTGGTTATTTTTTTATGTTTTTCAAACTCTATGGCTCAGTCTGCTCTTATTTAGAACTACTACTTGCATGTTATCTTTCATTATGTGGATGATATTTATATTGCTTCTCTATTTTGTCTTCATTTTGTTGTTTGTCAAAAGGGAGAGAACACTTGATATTTGCCTTAGCACTATGATTTGTGTACACTTGGATATGTATATTTGGATGAGAACTTGTCACAGGAAATATCAGTTTACGGGAGAGCAAATTTGTTCAAGTACGGGGGAGCCATAATGTGTCCAGGTATGAATATTGAGACATGTAAATATCATGTTTTGTCAATTATCAAAATTGAGGAGATTGTTGACCCAAACCGGATCACAGTCAACCAAATCTTGAAAATTAACAAAATAATATTTGTCATAGTCCAATTTGACACATCAAGCTCGAAATCAATCAACTTCGCTCATTGGTTCAAGACTACAGCTGTTTAAAGATTTAATATTTTATGTATACTGGAGTCGATATTTTTTTACTGTTTTTGAGTATAGGATGATGTACGTTGGGTCATACTGAGCAACTTTGGGCTAGACATAGCTTTATAGGTTTACTTAGCCAATATCCCAATCAGCCCAATCATCCAAAGGCCCACTTAGAAGATTTTGTCCATATGAGACAGAGTTCGGCCCGAACTCTGCCTCCACACAGAGTTCGGGCCGAACTCTGCCCCCTAAATTACAGGATGCTGATTTTTAGGTCTTGATCACTGCTAGTTGTCCAACGGCCAAAAATTTGAATTCTACATACATAATTCTGGCCGAATTCTGCCTACCCCGAACCCTATAAATAGGCCTTGGTTTTTCTCATTTCAAACCATCCAATCTTCTCTTCTTCTTCTCTTACATAGCCTATATATTAAAGAGCCTTACCTTCCCATCCACTTAGCATTCAAACTTCCCAACCGTCCAAGTTGTTCGGTACGATCCAGCTAGAAGTTTGAAGTGCAAGAAGTTGTAAGTCACTTGGAAAAGTCCAAGTTTCGCCAAAGCGATCATCGAAAGAAGTTTGGCGTGCTCTTTTATGAAAAGGCACGTGGTTGTAACCCTATTTCACAAATAGTGGATTTCAATCCTGAGCTAGAGTTCTCAGGCCTGGACTAGTCCTCCACGATGGAGACCAGGTTAAAAATCTTGCTGTGTTGTGCTTGCTCTCTACTCTTTATTTCCGCATTTCTTTTACTCTGATTATTTAGTTGGTGAAGAGAGTTTAAGTTTTTAATTGATTATTTTTTGTTATAAACTATATTCACCCTCCTCTAGAGTTGCCTACCTGTACTTCAGATGTGGCCCTTCTTGCCACAGTGGTAACACTCCGATTCCTCGTACCGACCCTTGGACTTCCCCCTGCTCTTGTCTCTGCCACTACCTGGACCCCTGTTTTTGCCCCTTCCGCGGTTCTCTGAAACTAGTGCCTCTGAGTGGTGGGATGTAGATAAAGTGCCCTGAGAACGTCTCTGCATTTCTTCATTCAGCAACCCGCTCTTGGCAAACTCCAGACTGACCACGCCCTCTGGAGCAGAAGCGATCATAGATACTCGTACGGTCTCCCACGAGTCTGGCAATGTATATAGTAGCCTAGTCCCTGAACCTCGTCGTCGAACTTGACTCCCATCGAGGATAGCTGGTCAACCACATCCTGGAAATCACTCAAGTGACCTGTAATAGACGCCCCATCTTTATACCGCAGACCCATCATCGTCCGGATCAGGAACAACTTGTTTACCCCGGTCTTCTTCGCGTACAAAGATTCCAGCATATCCCATAACATCTTCGCGTGCTCAATATTGGCAACGTGGTTGTACACGTTCTCTTCAACGAACTGTCTGGTATATCCGCACATATGTATGTGCTCAAATTTCCAATCCTTCTAGGATTTATCAATTGGTCACTCGGAAGCAAATACGGGCAGATGCAGCTTCTTGACAAACAGCAAATCTTTCATCTTACTCCGCCAATAATGATAGTTGGTACCGTTCAAGTACACCATACGTACCGGCTTTGCGTCCATCTCTCCTCTCTAGTTTTTCTGTCAACTCCTGACATCCTTCTGAATTCCAGAACCTGGCTCTGATACCACTTTGTTGGGAAAGAAACGCGAAAACCTTTCCCCAAACTAGAGAGTACCTGCGAAAGAACCGAGAAATACAACGCACGAACCAAAACACCAAAACAAACCACGCAGACACAAAGAATTTTTGACGTAAAAAACCCTTGCGGAAAAAAACCACGGGACGATCGGAGTCCAACCCTGAGAAGCCTTCACTAAAGAAATAAAGGAGTACACCCTCTACAAACTTCTTCCGATCCAAATCGGATCCCCACAACACTTAGAAGCAAGAATAATGATTACAAGGCTACGAAGAACAAAGACAACGAGTAAAGATTATCCGAACACGATCCTCCTTCAAAAACGACCTTCAATCCTCCTTCTTCTCTCCCAAAGTTGCAATGGCACTCTTGCCTCTTTTTCTCTCTCTTGTGTGTGTTACGTATGTGATTAGGGTTAGAAAAAACCATATATAAATACCCTAATCCTGCAACAAAACCTGGACCATAGGATACGATCCAACGGAGATCAAATCACCCTGAAAAACCCTTCAGCCCGACAACACAGAGTTCGGGCAGAACTTTGTATTTTTGTCACAGAACCTTTATGGAACCAAGAGGCAGAGTTTGGCCAAAACTCTGCCTCCCCTGTTCCAGAATGTAATCTGGTGGCTCCCGAGCTTCTTCTTCGTCTTTGAATGGCCTCGTCACCTCCTCGAGCTTTTCTGACACACAGACGACGCTCGTCGCACTCCGGGGTCTTCTCCACATAGGTTGGGAACCCCACCCACTCCAACATTGCAATATCTTAACAAGGTTCAAAAGATCATCAATCAGTTGTCGACGATAAAGATGATGATTGATGGTGAGTTTTAGGCCCTACTTCTCTTAAGTTCTCTACTGAATAATTAGAAGACACTGGTGGTATATGTAATGTCCCGCTCCGCATGGTGCATTGTGCTGGCTTATTGGCTCGAAGGGCGTAGTTAGACTTAGATTCATGTAGAGAAATCATTCAAAAATCTATGTGATCGGGACGAGGGCAATTCATCAAATGGTGGATGATTTTGATCATTCTCTTATTTTCCTTCACACTTTAATCAAAAAAATGTTATTATTCTTCGTTTTTATATTCCATGAGATTATTAATGCTAATAAAAGAAACACGATAAAATAGAGTATTATTGTTATCTTGCTAAATAGAATTATGAAAATTTTGTACTGTTGTAAAGACACATGGAATATTATACTATTATTGTAGACATATGGATTATTATATAGTAAATGCTAAAAAGTAGATCAATGAACTATAAACAGATAAGTACTTCTATACACGAGATTAATGTAGTAAGAGTTTCATATGGTAGGTGTATAGATGTGGCCTGGAAGGGAGCATCGTAAGATCCAATATAGTTCAAGATGGTGTGTCACTAATGACCGTCATACAGTTAGGCTGCTTACTGATGATAACTATTTTGCAGCCCTTATCAATTATTGCCTGGACGAATTCATGACACATTTATATTTATGAATACTAACAATTATTGTTGCATGAATACACTTATAGAACATTTATATATTGTGAATGTTCATCTATATTTGTAGGGAATGATAGTGGCCTTGGGTAGTATATATATATATATATATATATATATATATATATATATATATATATATATATATATATATATATATATTGAAAGAAGGTAATTATGGCGAACACTCCCACCGGAAATCGATCTCCTGACCACTCGGGCCGCATGCCTCACCACTACCACTAGGCTAGAGGGTCATTGGCATATATATATATATATATATATATATATATATATATATATATATATATATATGGCGAACACTCCCACCGGAAATCGATCTCCTGACCACTCGGGCCGCATGCCTCACCACTACCACTAGGCTAGAGGGTCATTGGCATATATATATAGTCATTGGCATATATATATATATATATATATATATATATATATATATATATATATATATATATATATAGCCAATGAATATATATATATATATATATATATATATATATATATATATATATATATATATAGCCAATGACTATATATATATATATATATATATATATATATATATATATATATATATATATATATATATATATAGCCAATGACTATATATATATATATATATATATATATATATATATATATATATATATATATATATATATATATAGTCATTGGCTATATATATATATATATATATATATATATATATATATATATATATATATATATATATATATATAGTCATTGGCATATATATATATATATATATATATATATATATATATATATATATATATATATATATATATATATATATATATATATATATCATTGGCATATATATATATATATATATATATATATATATATATATATATATATATATATATATATATATATATATATATCCACTCGGGCCGCATGCTTCACCACAACCACTAGGCTAGAGGGTCATTGGCATATATATGTGTGTGTAAAAAAATAATATATATATATATATATATATATATATATATATATATATATATATATATATATATATATATATATATATATATTATTTTTTTACACACACACACACACATATATATATGTGTGTGTGTGTGTGTGTGTGTGTGTGTGTGTGTGTGAATTGTTAATTGATCCTATATAAAGTAGAAAGATCATATATATAATAATTTTACACGTTCTCATGTCATGTCCAGTTCCAAAACATGCAGGACTAGGATATGTGACAATGGTCAGCTATGTAGGAACGAGATGTAAAGCGCTATACTCTTGGAGGGGTAAATAGAGTAGGCAACAAAAAATTAGCTATTAAAAAATGTTAGCAATAAGATCACTGAATATATCACAGATATGTAAATGTAAAAGTAAAGAGCAGAGAGCAAACGCAAACACAAGTTTGTATACTGGTTTCCCTTTTGTGAGGACTAGTCCAGCCGGAAGAACTCCAGCTTCCAGTTGAAATCCATTATAGAAAAACGTCGTAAGTTTTTATGCGAAGTTCTTGCAACTTCTACAACGTGAGCTTTGATCCCAAGTACTCGACCAACTTCAATTTTGAAGTATCTTTCTTCAATCAAGCCTCTGATTACAATCACTCTGAACTTTTAGACCGTACCGTACTGGCAAATCGACTAGAGGATTGTAACTGGCTTGGAATTTGAAAATGAAAGCTTGGAACACTTTGGAATACCGTAGTAGGCTTAGAGAGAAGAGAAGAGAAAAGAAGAGAAGAGAGAATGAATTGGTGTGTTGAAATGGTAGAAATTATTCTCTATTTATAGGTTTTCCAAAGGGGGAATTCAGGCAAAATTCAGATAGAATTACTAAGCAAATAGCCGTTGCATCCGTAACTGCGGGGAGACTGGGTTCGAAAATCCAACGTTCCACTAACCGAACTCAGAAAGGATTCGGGCCGAACTTGGGCCGAATTATGTTGGTCCAGAGTTGATTTGGATAGGATTTTGCACTTCGGATTTTGGGCTTTTTGAAAAGTCGAGCAGTTAGGAGCTTTTGTAAATAGGCTTATTTTCAAAACAAAGAAATATTTTGAAATTATTTTGCGGTAGCCTATTTGCCAATATGACTCGGTGTACATTGTATTCCTAGACTTAATAAATTGTAAAAATTATATTGATGATGGAAATACAAACTCATACGGAAAAAACGGCTTCATGTCTTGAATGGTAGCAGTAGTCGTTCTCAACAGTCGTCCAAGTAGCCCTTATATCGAGACAGGGTTAGATCAATTATTAAAATCAGGTTTGACCATGACCAATGGGCCAACAAGCTACGTATCAAACAGACTCCAGCCTAACTCGAATACATATATACGTTGTCTAGAATCGAGTCAATATATATAATTCATAGTAATCACACATATGTCTCAATCCACAAGAATACAAACAATATATACCATGGTGTTCATCCCATATTATACTTGCTAGAATCGACTCAAAAGCAACAATATGTATCTACAACACTAGGCTATCAACCAGATACGAATAGCAAAATGAAATATATACTATGGAATAACAAATACCTAAAATCAGAAAGATAATCATCAATAATCCATCAAAAGAACTCCACAAAATCACTCAGCTAACCTGGTAGAAAACCAGATCATCAGAAGGACATAGCAAAATACATAATATACATGTCAAATTGAAAATACTAAATACATGCAAAAAGAAAAGACAACAAATGTAGGTATGTACTAATGCAAACCTGTCTACGTGAATATGTATTTTGAGGACAACTTCTGTACGTATGGACAAGTGAAGGCTAACTGGCTCATACACGTAACTCGTAGCACACGAACAAAAGTACGTACCACTATCTGACATAGCTCGAGGCTAGCAGATATCGCATCATACCATCAACCGATATTACTCGAGGTTAGCATCTATCACTTCACCTTATCATATTTATAAGTTCGTCCAGTTACTAAGGTTTACCAATTTGGTAGCCCATACGCATAGTGACTTTTCTTCCCACCCAATGAAACTACGTGCCAAGGTCAAGTCAAAAACTCATGATAATATATTTATTTATAACCACAGTTAAATACAATTATAACAAACACCACAAGACACAAAACTGTAGGTCAACATTCATGTAACGTGGATCGTGTAATCTTGTACGTGTCAACAGGTACAACATATCAACATGACTGAAACAGAAAACATAGAAAATAAATATATCAAAGGATAACAAACATGCAAAATATATGGTTAACTATTAATTAAATAATTAATTAAAAATATTTTTTTTCCCTAATATATTTATTAACATATTTAGAATGGTTAATATAAATGTGATCTCATGACCTAAATCAAAAACTGAACATCTTCATTATTCAAATACTAATTTTCAAAAAAATTTGGAACTAGTGTTTTAGAAATCAGACTGAATCGACCAGTTCAATCGTTTGACCCGTGAACCTATGAACCATTAACTTTTTGGGACCGGTTCAGTATTGATCCATTATTTTTTTGAAAATCGATTGTAAATAAATATTTTTGTAAAAATAAGTGTCTATAAGGGATTGAAATTGGGCCACTTAGGTTAACCCAGTGGATGAACCAACTGGTTGAACCAGCTTGACCCGACCCAGTGTCCTGTTCGGGTCGATCTCCGATCCGATTTTTAAAACACCGTCTGTAACCTAATTTAATTACTATTAATCGAAATTTTAGTTGAATTTATCAAATGTAATTCTGATCAGGACCTGGAAATTTTGGTCGGGATCACTTTTGAATCAGTCTCGTCCCGATTAGTGGTGAGAAATTATTCAGTGATTCGGACTCATAATGAGCCTTGATTCTTATCCAATAACGTAGTGACACAATTTCTAAGTTTTCTTTCTTTCATTTAGACTTGGAAAATGCTAAGTCTACAACCAAATACTTACAACTTTATTACAACATCTCGCTCCCACCCCTTACACATGGATCCCACCGGGTCCCCCCTCCTCTCTTACCCCCTGCTACATAGGCTCCACCTTACCCCCACCACTTTCTCCCCCCCCCCACACCACCACCCCCCCACCCCATAACAATTGAAGTCCGACACACTACACCAAAACAGGTAATTCGTAACACAATTTTTTTACACTTAGTAACAGTTATTACTGTGACACTATCGTAACGATAATATCCGTTACAATAATTACAAAATCGTTACTAAAATTTTAATTCTATATTTTATTATTTATATAATTTGAGTAACATTAAAAACTGTTACTAATGAAAACTCACTCACACTCATTTTTTCTTCAGTAAATACTCAAAGTGTTACAAACGAAATTCCCCTTCCCGTATCCATTTTCAATCGTTCCCTCTCTCGAACTTTCCTTCTCTCTAGAGCGAGAGAGCTTCTCCTCTCGGGAAAATTTCCCCTCTCAGAGAGAGGGAGCTTCCCCTCTCCTACTACTCCGTGAATACTGAGATTGATCTCGTCGGATACCAAATCAACGTCGACATCAGTTTAGGATCGAGCATAAAAATTAGGGTTTCGAGCTTCCAAGTCTTTGATCCAGAGCTCACCTACATCGAAGCGAAGGGGAGTGACATGAGAAGAGGAAAAGGGCTCATAATCTCTCAGATCAGAGAAGAAAGCGATAGTCGATGTTGATAGCGACGCCGACGCCAATCTCTCCCGGTCAGATATTGTGATTCCTTTATAATTAGGTTTTTCTCTCGATTTAGAGTTCATTTTTTTTTTTTGAAATTTATTTGTAAATCTATATCAAATCAGTGAATTCATAGTGCTGAACGATTTCAAGGAGAAAGCATTCCTCGATTGAATTAATGTTCATAATTTCCAATAAATGCCGCTTATCTATGTTGTTGGTGGAGCAACTGTTAAAATATCAGATGAAATTCATACATATTAGCCATATGGAACATATAAATTTGGTTTAACAGGTTGATATAAAATAGCACCAAGACATCAGTTTTGGCCACACACACCAACTTTCAAGCCCAAGCCGGTGCTGTCAATCTCATTTGTTTTGTTATAGTTTTCCAATTTTCCAAATTCCTAAGAAATGGGATCTAATGATGTTATTTTTATGTTGTTCCTTTGACAGTTGAATCCAGAGAACACGATCAACATACTGACGATGACAAAACACATCCAATCGAAGTTATTATCAAAATTAATGTTGTCTCTAATGCTTCATCTGTGGGAGCAGGCAAGAACATATTCCAGTCACTTCCTTAAACTTGTGTTTCTTATTCCTTGATTCACATGTAGTATTTTCTTTTATGTATTAAATTACTAGTAAGGATTTGGTCTCAGTAGATGTCTTGTTTTAGTTTGTTTGGATGGGAGCCCTCCTACCTATCACCTCCATATTGGATTTGGCTTTGACATGAATAATTGGGGCTGTTGTAGTTTGAGGTAGTTCACAACCTATATTTATTTTTATTCTGACATCATTTCATTTTGATGGTGTAATTTGGCCACACTACTCGTCGGCGAGGAACAAATTGGTTATGATTACGCTTTAGGTCAACAAGTCGAGGCTATCTGATTGGTCAATCTATTATGTTATAATGCAGGGAAGAGGATGGTTTCATGATGTGCTAACATGTTATTTGAGATCGAACACTGAGTATGGTTCCTCCCACTATATGAACAAGTATTGGAACTACTTTGGCATTTTAAGTGACGAGCCCTCTATGAATCCAAGTGCATTATCTTCTCACCAGATCTACCGGTAACATTAGTCTAACCTATCTATCTTCCTACTAGTGATTGTTGAGATGAGCATTGTGGCATAGCGATCATGTTTTCTTCCTTTGTTGGTGATTGCTATGTATCTGAGATCCCTTTCCCCTAGCTTAATTTTATTATATATAAATAGTAATACCATGTTGTTTTCTAAACACTACTTGTTCTTTGGTGTTAAATTGCTCTCTGTCAAATGTGGCAAATGACTATGAAAAGTGCTTCGCTAATACTCAGAATCTTCAGTTAAACTAATTCTTATTTAGCATTCTATCACGAAAAATAGCTGAGAATTTTTTTTCAGGATCTGCATTTACATTTTGATCATAGACTTATTTTTTGCTGCATGGTAATAAACAAATTAATGTAATCTCTCTTTTCAGGTTGAAGGCCAAACAATCAGAGCTTACGAGCTTCTTAATCGGAATTGTGAAAAATTCGATCGCAAATATGCACCAACTAGTAGCTGCTATAGAGGACGGCAGCTTTCCCTAGGCTTTTGGAAGATGCACTTGAAGAGGCTTATTTTATATGATTTTTTGTTTCCATAGATCAATCTGATATATTGCAGGTTTTCTTGCATACAGTGATGGCATACAAGCATACACATATTCCTATGTTTGTGCCAACAACTACAAATCAGTCCCTGTTTTGATGTCCACATATAATCAGTAATCTTGGACTATCATAGATTATATATAGTTTTTGTCATCTTGATTATAAGTTTTTGATTCCAGTTTGTTGAAATACTTATTCATGCCTGTATGAGATCATATTAGTTCAGTCATATATCATTAAGTCAATGAGACAATGTTAGTTAGGTCATTTGTTTCCTCTAGATGTATGTATCAATTGTGTTACTAAGTATATAGCTTCCCATTTTGGTCAACTTGTACGGAACTGAAAAATGGTTTCACAAAAGAAGACATTAATCTCCTGGCACTTGCAAATCTCAAAAGTATACTTAAATACTAAGGTCTTTTAAAATATTCAAATACTGAGGCTTAGTTCATCAAGTACAACTCGTTGACCTTTTTTTTTCTTTGACACAAGTACTATTTCTACATTGTACAAATTCAATTCAAAAAAGAATAAATCATATGTTCAAGGGTGATAATCAAAATATAGTAAAATTTCAGCTATCAAATGTTCATGATGCTACAAAAAGTACCAAATATAGTGGATTTTGTTCTGCATACTTCACAAACGGTTTTAATATTTTAATTACACTTAGGAACATGTTTGGTCCCATCTGTAATGTTGTTCAGGTATTATCGAGCTAATGCATTCTTTGCCTTTCATCGTACCTTAAATTGTTCACTCACCGTCTCTAGCATACACAAACAAATTGAGCTGTAAAACTTATGGTCAGTAGGATAATCCAAATAGATGTTGTCTAACATGTAACATCTGGTCAGTAATTACAGACAAATAATGTGTTATGGGTTTGGTTTAGGTTATCAAATTTGGATATCAAGCTACTTTTGATCCAAAATCTGGTTGGTTTATAATTATCAATGCTACAATATCTAGCATATATAAAATTTTTTTTTTATTTTAAACTTTACAAGTGGACAAATATATGTTGTTGATTTGTGTTACTTGACTAATTTGAGGCTATGGACAGCACCTTGTTGTTCCTTGTTGAATACCCATATTAACTCTATATCTTGGGATGCTTTGTAAGTCAACTACGTTACTTTCAAACAGGCTTAACACAATAAAGTTGGGAACATAAATCATTTTAGATACATGTCAGTTTAATGAAGATATTTTCTCATTACTTCGGCTATTATTGTTCCCAAGTTACAAATGGCGCTTGATTCATATCTTCAGTTTTGTCAATAATAGTACTAGTATTCATAGTTGTAATATGATTAATGCTTCTTTCTCTGCCTTACAGAAGTCTTGAGTGCTCATGGCATTATGGATATTTTTACACAAATGCTTAATGCTTTGGATCCTGGAAATCGAGAGGTAGACCCTGCTATAGGAAAGCTTGAAACATCAAAGGGATTATGTATTGTAAGTTCAACATCTCAAACTACATCATGTTAATTGACAATTCTAGGCTTCATTGATCTTTGAACACACACTTGTCCTAAATTTAACCAAGTCAGAAGTTTGCTTAACTATAGGATCTTACTGAATCAGAACATGAAGCATAAATCGGGATACAGAGCATTTGATTGTAACCCTATATTTTGTAAAACCTCGATTTAGGAACAGAAGTTTGCTTAGACTTTTGTTGAGTGCTAAAATACAAATAACATGACTAGACTGCCTTTGATCATAGCCCCTACAAAGATTCATAACTAGCGAGGAGATGCATGGTATTCATAATATTCTCTCACATCATACAGATAATAGGTTGCTTTCCTTCATAACTGTAGTAGACACTTTTGCCAATTGGTTTACCTGCGATAGATAAGTTTTCTTCTTTTACATGCTTTTAGATCCTTGCTCGTTTGTCTTTTTCGTTCACTTTTCTTGGTTGGGTCGACTGCAAAAGTGATTCCAAAAGTCAGTATCGGATCGGGACATGCCAAACCATAACGGTATCGGTCGGATCGATATCAGCTGATACCGCAAACTATGATATATAGTATCACCCTCCATCATACAGATAATAGGTTGCTTAATCATCTTAACAAAATAGGATTACAAGTTTATAGAACTTTGAGTTATTAGGAAAGCTAGGATTGGTTTGCTTATTTTTCTGTTCCTGTCTGTGAGTTTCTTCTTTAGTCTGTTCTTATTTCTTGAATTTGTGAATTGTTAATCTTTGAATTTCTGAATTTGTGAATATTTTGTTGCTTTAGTTGGATTTTGTTCGGGAAGCTGAATGATAGGTACGAATCTAAGCAATTTTATATCTGCAATAATATATTACATGCTTTTTTCCAACAAGTATTGACCATAAATCTATGTCCCAACTGATGGGTCACACTTATATGATACAGATTCTTCTACGAGTTCATGGGTTTTCATTTGGAGAGCCTTGGTATTTCTAATACCATGGTATGATTCCTTTAGTTTTCTTTAGTTACACTTAATTTTATTATAGCCCTCTCTTGATTTTCCTATTCTTATGGCATTTATTTGCAATTCTTTATGTAATTTCTGAGGTTGAAATTGATATACATACGAATTTGCCAATTCGCAAATATACACAGAGTTTCTTTCCTTCATAACTGTTCTATTCGTGTTGTAAGAAGTATTTTGGAATCTCTAAAACATTTGCAAGTATTATCTTTATGCTGCTATTCGGAAAATTGACTCAATTTATGGCTTTAAGCATAAGTATGCTAATGTTGTGGATACTGAAGCTGGATTGGTTGATTCCATCAATGAAGTCTATATGCCTGATCTTCACTCGTATATGTTTCTTCAATTAAACTCACAGCGGGGGAGGCAGGGATGGATGAAATTTTCATGGATACACTCAATTTTGCCTAAAAATGTAAATTGTCATGTCTATGTATAATTATATATAACCACTCAAATGAAACTCTCTCTTTTTCCTTGCTACTGCTACAACATTATTTCGATTCATCCCAAGCATCGAAGCCAATTTTGATTACGGGATCATGATATTCGTCCTCACATTCAACTTGGTTTTGTCTTCCAGCAGTCGTAACATGGGTAAACTTGCGGATTCCATAGAAGGTATGGGCTTCTTTCTGTTCTTAATATTATGATCCTCAGAACTGGAGTAGCTGGAAGCAGGAGCGGGTCGTTAGCACTGGTAATTCTTAGTGCAATGTTGTAGTGTACATGGATGAAATTTTCATGGATACACCCAATTTTGCCTAAAAATGTAAGTTGTCCTCTCTATGTATGATTATATATAACCACTCAAATGACACTCTTTTTTTTCCTTGTTACTGCTGCAACATTCTTCCGATTCATCCCAAGCATCAAAGCCAAGTTTGATTACGTGATCATGATATTTGTCCTCACATTCAACTTGGTTTTGTCTTCCAGCTATCGTGTCGTAACATGGAAAAACTTGCGAATTCCATAGAAGGTATGTGCTTCTTTCTGTTCTTAATATTATGACATCATTTCATCAAATCTGTGTACTATTTCATTTATTTCTTGGTAATAAACTGCTCAAGCCAAGGATGCCTCCTTCCGAAACTCTCAAGGCTTCAAGTGTGTGCTTAATTCCAAGCAATCTGTAGATTCTTTGGTCAGTAGTGAACACCATAATTTTGAATTTACATTATCGATCTATCTTCTTGTGATTACTTTCTCATAGCCTCTGCCTGATTTAGCAAGAGACCAATTTGGCAAGATGGAAACCTTCAAATGGTCCCTTTAGCTTCAGCCATCCATGGAGCCAATATATGAAGATTGGCGCAGTAATGAGCCATTGTGCTTACTGCATAGAAGCCCTCTATGGCTGCCATTCATAAATCCAGGTAAAGTGAATGATTCATAAGTTTTTTTTCTTTGCTTCAGAAACTTGATTGTCGATAGCTTATCTAGATTTGATCTTTTGGCCTAAAAAAAAGCTGCCGATTTAGTAAAGAAACTGTCACGTCCCGCTCCCGTAGGAGCGATCGTCCTCGCTAAGGCGTGATGCCGCACGGGCCTAGGTTGCGCCCGTGCAAGGCCAAGTCCAGAAACGGACGATTTGAGCTAGGCCACAGAGTCGCACAGAGTGTCCCCATTTGCAGCGAAAAGTAAATGAACACAATTTGAAGCGAATTCAAACTCTTTATTGACTTTTAAGAAGTTTACAAGCGGCGCTAGGCCGAGTTTACAAGTCTCCCAAGCTCTCTCTCTCTCTGAAATATAAAAGGCGTGCCAAGTGGCTTACAAGATAGAATGATTCATGGCGATGTTCCAATATATTATGTCCTGTATATGGTGCTCCAGCTCCTTGCAACGCTCCAAGGCTCGAGAGATAGCTCCGCGCCTTAGCACGTTCGAGGGAAGCTCCGCACCTGCCGACGTTTCCTGCTTCCTGCAAGCAGACTGTGGGGTTATCAGTACATTGTTATGCACTGGTGGGGAGGCTAGCTCGCCCACAATGCTATCATTACCGAACACGTTCCATTTACTTTTGTGCATCTCTATCATTCATTGTCTTTCTAATCTTGCCTTAGGATCAATTTCATGGCATATTGCATAACCTATCTCGTGTTGCAGAATTTAAGTGTCGCATAGAAAATATATGCACGACTTACCCATACTTACCGTCCGGCCTTCCCTGTCCAAGTAAACCAAGTTAGACAACAACTCATGTAATAACATAATATGGTACTTGGAAAACATTCAATATCGAGTGCGTGTCCCTGCCTCGGGTCCTAGCGCATCGTAGACGTATTTTTTAACTCATTGTACAAGTATTCTTGATCATGTGGTGTGTTACATTCAAGCCTGTTCAGGAGGTACTTGGTTCATTTAACTTAGACTACTTTGATTTCAATGCAAAGACTTGCACGTGGATTGCCACCAGCAAAGCCCCCTTATTCTATATGCACCGATCGCTGGCATGACAAGCCATTTGGACATTTCTCCTTGATATTTTTCAACTTAGCATAGGGTGATGGCTGGTACACCCCGTTAAGTCTCTTGAAATACCCTGCACTTACGTCTCCCGGTGCCCAAGCTCGCACCCAGGCAGCCCGTAAGCCCCGACTTTTGATTCCGCCTAGGCCGGCCACGGTATACACCACCACACAACACCCGTGCTGCAGAATCATTGCACGGACACAGCATTCGCCACCCCTCGCTCGTGCCGTTTGTCCACGACTATTTCGTATTATCTTGTCTTTTTACTTAACGGCTATCTCCGCCGTAGGCTAACCCTTAGCCATAATGCGTTATCGACCAGGTTGGCGTCCATGCAGCGCGGGTAGCGAGCCCCGATGCACGTGACCGTCACACCTGTCGCTAACCATTCTTTCTTTTCTTATCTTTTCTTTATTCTTTCTTTTCTTTCTTTCTTTCACTTGTTCATTCGTTTATCGATTCATTCACGTATTCATTCATTCATTCATTGATTCGTTGATTTATTCATTCAAGCATTACGCAACTCCTCGTACGGGAGTCGCCTTGGCGACCCATCGGTCCCATAGCCTTTCAGTGTCGCTATACTCTACTCGGAACGACTATATTGATAGCCTACCCGTTCATTGTTGTAAACCATTCATTGTTTCATTGTTGGACGCATAAGGAGCATAACCGTAGGCTTGTGCCGTAGCACGAGCATGGAGCGCGGGCGAGAGTTCTCGTACTTTTCCATGTTCCTTTCCATATTCTATACAAGCATACAAGTTGGGATTATTCCCTTAGCTAGGTGCGTTGAGTCATTTATTAGCATGCAAGAGGTTATCGCCTAGCAATTCTCGTGATAGTGTCCGTATTGTTATGTGTCCAGGCTAAGCACAGACGGGTTCATCGGAGACACCCACCTTAGCGATGTTCGTATCGGCCGAGCGATACTCCGAGCGCGTCTTTGATAGTCTAAGTCTGGATTCATCTTTGACGAGCCATTGTAAGTCTTGCATCAATTCGCATCGATACTTCATCGGGTCGACGCAACTCTTCGAGTCGATGGCTCGTTTGAGTCGTTACACTTGCCGTCTGAATCGGCGTTCCGCTAGGGCGGAGCGGGTCACTACATAATACACCACTCAAAACAAGTCTCGTCCTCGAGACTTCCTGAGTGCAGGTCATCCTACCATTCCTTAACTCGTGTCATCGTGTTTTATAGACAATTCTATCGAACGGCTCTATCGTTCGATGGCATCGAACAATGCTCGGTACCTTTCCAAGTTCCGTGTCGCATACGTTTGGTCGATTTTTATTGGATAAATTTTCATTCATTTTAGAGTTGATGGCACTTATTCAATTCAAGTGTCTCTTCGACTCGGTTGCTACTTTGACGTATCATAGGACTGAAACGGTCGCACGAGGTGCGTTGTAGTTCGTCAAATATGAGAGACGTAAGCTGAGGCAAACTCACTCAATCGTTCATGCGCATCTCAACACCCACTTGCAGCTGCATTCGAGTTCATCATTTCGCTGAGTTTGGATCGTGCACACATTCAAGGCGTCCTCCGAATACGTTCATTTCAACCAAGCTTAGCGACTAGCAAAGTCGGACAAGCTACTCGTGATAGTTTCGATTTGCCGATCGTTTTGCTAACTTCGATTTAAAACCGAACTCGTGTGCATCTCACTATCGTTTATCTCGGTCCTCGAGATTATCCGATTCACTTCTCAAGCGCTCTTGACAATGAAATCAATACGATTTCTTCTTAGCGGGGTCGACCAAGTCTAAGTAATTTCGGTCCGATTCAAGACCAAGTATTGCACTATCGTCGAGTACGTCTTCCGATCAACGATTCAATTCGTTATCCCAACTTTACTTGTGCATCATCCATCCCTATCATTCCCTTTGTTTGAGGCCAATCTCGTCGTCGTTCACGTACACTCCCAGTTCCCCGTCCTACTCTAAGTCTTGTTGCCACAAGTCTATCGTCCGTCCAGACGATATTGTAATGTCAATCGCACAGGTTCAATCACTCGGCATAGGGTCGTTCGCCTATCCGCTAGGTCAGCTCATAGGGTCATAGTTACAAGTCAAGTCCGTGGCTCATCGTACAAGGTCGTTGCACGACGCTCGTCCCAAATCCTACGGTCAAACCATTTGCTCGCTTGTACGGGAGTTTCTACCCAAGTTCGTTTCACTCAAATTTCTAAACATCGAGCATGATCACATAATTCGCATCGAGACTTACGTTGTACATATTCAATTCCATTCAATCACCAGTTCTAACCAATTCATGTATTCGATCACGAGGTCATCCAGCTCGACAATACATTGTACCCCAATCTCACGCGAGTTCGATTATCCACGGCGGTTCATGAATCACCATGTAACGCTCCTGCGGAATAATCATTCTCATCGGGGCGTAACTCTTGTTTGAGTTTTAGACTAACCCATTCTCGATACGCGGATTGGACCTACTCAATCCTCAAGTTCAATCATCAAACACACTGATTCATTCCCGAGTCCACCTTCGCGTCAAACCACAAGTCGAAGCAATCAGATTGCCACGCCATCCAAGTTCAATCACTCCGCTGTATGAATCACCATATCAGCGCTCACGCGAAGTGATCGTCATAATCCAGCACGACGCATGTGCGAGGCTGGAGTTGCGCTTGCATAAGACAAGAACGTCAACGTTGTGGATGTCAACGAAGCAAATCCAATCATTCACATTTTTATCCAAGCCAAATCAATTCGACAGTCTGACTGTCATGCATTCAACTAGAAAATCCTCGAGCCAAATCTATCTTTTTCTCGACACATTTTTAACATCCCAAGTATAACATCCAACGGAACAATGACATTTGCACGACCGTCATTCGCTGAGTCAGAGTGCCTCCGAGTTATCGTATATCGATCTTTGATACGCCTCAATACCATCGACGATATGCGTAACCTGACGATCTTCCTTTGCAACCAATTTCGAGTCGTGCGACTTTTTGCTATTATCCGAGTTGGATATTCCACAATTTCCTCGATATTCAAGATCAAGTTCGATCGCTATTCCTCAAGCTCGTTTCAAGATCGTTGTTCAAAACTTAAGTCATATTTCATTTGAATCAATCCCAAATCGTACGTGCGATCCTCTAAGCTTCCTCGATCAGGACCATTCACTTTCATTCATCGTTCCGAATCGTTTTCTAACTCGCGTTGCCCATTGACAAGTTGTCCAAATGACATCTCGTTCGGGACATCGAAGTCACGACCAACTAAGCGTGACGCATTCTAGGGCTTTGTGCGATCGCATCGCCTCACCGACATACCCGTTCTATCCGTATATCCTTTAGTCTCGCTCGAACAATTTCTATAACGTCCATACACCACTCAGGGTTCGAGCCACTCGACTAGTCATCGACACTCACTCTTATCCTTCTTCGAAGCTATCACATACACCACTCGGGTTCAAGCCATCCTATTTAGTCCTCAATCACGTTCGCATCATGCGCTAAGACATTCTTTAGATTCGTTCGACGAATCTCTAGCGTAATCGTATCACGTCGCCTCGACGTACTAAGTCGTTCGTACTATCCTCAAAATCCAATAAATCTTTCGTGCACGCCTAAGCGTTAGTTTGATAGCGTTCCTATTGATATACACTCTAAGTGTATCTCCGTTCCCGACCGAGCGGTACTTGATATCGCTCGCAACTCGATTGCACCAGAAGTCGAGGTGCACGACACGCTGCACAACTTAGCCAAAGGCCGTATGCATAGCTATTTCGTACGGACTATATTCGAGTTCGCATGCTCACTTATTCTCGTTCGAGCGATAATCGATCTCACTCGCAACTCGTTTGCACCAGAAGGTCTAGGTGCACGATACTCTGCACAACTTAGCCAAAAGGCTGCGTGGATAACCATCCCGTTCGAACTATACTTTGGTCTCGTGTACTCGTTTGCTGTCAGCGTAAGCTCATTCAAGCACGCACTACGTTTGCTAACTCTTAGCATCGGTTCCTTCCAACTCAAGTCCGTCGTGGTGGCACAAAGGCCTTCGCCTATCGATCCCGTCCAACCGAGTAATCGTACGAGCTTTTGAAAATATTAGACTTATTGTATGGAATATTCCAATGCACAACGAGAGAGAGCAAACACTTCTTTTGTTTCAACGAGCTTTCAAAACTGAGAGAATCGAAATAAAGTCCAAGGACGTGAAGCCGTGCTCTGATACCAATCTGTCACGCCCCGCTCCCGTAGGAGCGATCGTCCTCGCTAAGGCGTGATGCCGCACGGGCCTAGGTTGCGCCTGTGCAAGGCCAAGTCCAAAAATGGACGATTTGAGCTAGGCCACAGAGTCGCACAGAGTGTCCCCATTTGCAGCGGAAAGTAAATGAACACAATTTGAAGCGAATTCAAACTCTTTATTGACTTTTAAGAAGTTTACAAGCGGCGCTAGGCCGAGTTTACAAGTCTCTCAAGCTCTCTCTCTCTCTGAAACATAAAAGGCGTGCCAAGTGGCTTACAAGATGGAATAATTCATGGCGATGTTCCAATACATTATGTCCTGTATATGGTGCTCCAGCTCCTTGCAACGCTCCAAGGCTCGAGAGATAGCTCCGCGCCATAGCACGTTCGAGGGAAGCTCCGCACCTGCCGACGTTTCCTGCTTCCTGCAAGCAGACTGTGGGGTTATCAGTACATTGTTATGCACTGCTGGAGAGGCTAGCTCGCCCACAATGCTATCATTACCGAACACGTTCCATTTACTTTTGTGCATCTCTATCATTCATTGTCTTTCTAATCTTACCTTAGGATCAATTTTATGGCATATTGCATAACCTATCTCGTGTTGCAGAATTCAAGTGTCGCATAGAAAATATATGCACGACTTACCCATACTTACCGTCCGGCCTTCCCTGTCCAAGTAAACCAAGTTAGACAACAATTCATGTAATAACATAATGTGGTACTTGGAAAACATTCAATATCGAGTGCGTGTCCCTGCCTCTGGTCCTAGCGCATCGTAGGCGAATTCTTTAACTCATTGTACAAGTATTCTTGATCATGTGGTGTGTTACATTCAAGCCTGTTCAGGAGGTACTTGGTTCATTTAACTTAGACTACTTTGATTTCAATGCAAAGACTTGCACGTGGATTGCCACCAGCAAAGCCCCCTTATTCTATATGCACCGGTCGCTGGCATGACAAGCCATTTGGACATTTCTCCTTAGTATTTCTCAACTTAGCATAGGGTGATGGCTGGTACACCCCGTTAAGTCTCTTGAAATACCCTGCACTTACGTCTCCCGGTGCCCAAGCCCGCACCCAGGCAGCCCGTAAGCCCCGACTTTTGATTCCGCCTAGGCCGGCCACGGTATACACCACCACACAACACCCGTGTCGCAGAATCATTGCACGGACACAGCATTCGCCACCCCTCGCTCGTGCCGTTTATCCACGACCATTTCGTATTATCTTGTCTTTTTACTTAACGGCTATCTCCGCCGTAGGCTAACCCTTAGCCATAATGCATTATCGACCAGGTTGGCGTCCGTGCAGCGCGGGTAGCGATCCCCGATGCACGTGCCCGTCACACCTGTCGCTAACCATTCTTTCTTTTCTTATCTTTTCTTCATTCTTTCTTTTCTTTCTTTCTTTCACTTGTTCATTTGTTTATCGATTCATTCACATATTCATTCATTCATTCATTGATTCGTTGATTTATTCATTCAAGCATTACGCAACTCCTCGTACGGGAGTCGCCTTGGCGACCCATCGGTCCCATAGCCTTTCAGTGTCGCTATACTCTACTCGGAACGACTATATTGATAGCCTTTTCGTTCATTGTTGTAAACCATTCATTGTTTCATTGTTGGACGCATAAGGAGCATAACCGTAGGCTTGTGTCGTAGCACAAGCATGGAGCACGGGCGAGAGTTCTCGTACTTTTCCATGTTCCTTTCCATATTCTATACAAGCATACAAGTTGGGATTATTCCCTTAGCTAGGTGCGTTGAGTCATTTATTAGCATGCAAGAGGTTATCGCCTAGCGATTCTCGTGATAGTGTCCGTATTGTTATGTGTCTAGGCTAAGCACAGATGGGTTCATCGGAGCCACCCACCTTAGCGATGTTCGTATCGGCCGAGCGATACTCCGAGCGCGCCTTTGATAGTCTAAGTATGGATTCATCTTTGACGAGCCATTGTAAGTCTTGCATCAATTCGCATCGATACTTCATCGGGTCGACGCAACTCTTCGAGTCGACGGCTCGTTTGAGTCGTTACACTTGCCGTTTGAATCGGCGTTCCGCTAGGGCGGAGCGGGTCACTACAGAAACACCTTAGCAATGTTTTCACTAACCTGAGTTTTGAGTGGTCCAAAGTCTTGAAAGAGGCAGCAAACATGAATTATAGAAATTATGGAATTTATGGCTGCATACATTCAGAAATCCAGATAAAGTGAATGATTCATACATCTACATTTTTTTTTCTTTGCTTATTGTCGGTAGCTTATCTATATTTGTTCTTTTGGCCTATCAAGACAACGAAGGCTTCCTCCATTATACAAGTTATGGTGGCAGACCTGAATTATGCAGTAGAAGAGGTTCATGATGCCTTAATGTAATTCTCCGCTCCGTATCGGTGCATTACGATGAGTCGTTGACTCGAAGAGTTGCGTTGACCCGATGAGGTATCGACATGAATCGATGCAAGTGTTACATTGGCCCAAAGGTAAGCCTTGAGTCGGTTGGAATCTATGAATCGAATCGATGCAAAGGATAAGTCCCGTCGAGCAAGTGCTGATTTTAGTTGATCTGGTGTGCAGGCTATGCTTTTACGCTGGACGATGAGAGGTCGGCATTTTGCCTTATGCAATGAAGTGTCCGCAAAACCAAATCGTGGCCTTGCAACGGATTGTGGCATGGGCGCGATAGGCCAAATCGACCGAGTAGAGCAAAGGAATGGCTAAGTCCAAGAGTTAGCTATGCGATCGAGTTATGGAAGCGAGACGCTTCAATCGGCGAAACGGCAAGGCGTATCGGCTTAAGGTGGGCGGGTTCTTGACTCTCTCTCCCTATTCCTTCACGTCTAATAAAATATGTTATGGTAGGCGTAATATGTTATCAAGTTAGCGAGCGTGGCTTGGCGAGTAAGTGCCTAAGTATGTGTCGAACACTAAGATAGAACATTGAACAATCGAACAATTGAAGCGACGTGCATCAAGTGTACGGGTCGCGGTAGGGCAATGATGGTAGAACATTGAAAGATGATATCGAGATGTGCATCATGTGCACGGCTCCGAGAACATTGAACTCTAGGCGTAGAACATTGATTATGATGCTGAGCGTGCCTTTGTGCACTTAAGCTACGAAAAGACTAAGTAAATATGGAAGTCGGCTATGCGAATAATATTATGAACGGGACGCGTGATTATGAGTACGAGACGACTAAGCCGTTGGGCGTTGTGCATCAATATGGATGTGTTGGGGCATAACGTCGACGGAGCTCCCCATATGAATGGTGGATTATGTTTATGGCACGGGAAACCGTTTATGTGCGAGACTATGTTTATGGAATACGAGATCGGTTGGTATGCTATGGATTATATGATATGGAACGTATTGCATGGTCAATGGACTCGGATGGCCCGTGCACGGGTGCGGCTTCCCTCGAACGGTTACGCCGGGGCGCCGGGACCGTTCGGCCTAGGAGGGAATTATGTGTGGTATTTATGGTGCACAATATTCGGACGGATTGCGACCGTCCAGTGCTGTGATAAGCTATGATATCCGTAAGTTTGGGATCCCTAGCAACCCGTATCGAAGCGATTGTAGGCTTACACATAAGAGATGTCAAGTCCATTACGGTGCGACACACCGTGACCTTCATATAGATAGGGCCGGTGGGCTGAGATGAGAGCTGGGTGCAGGCGCAGGGCCTGCCACCCATTATGCATATGTTTATGTTTATGAATGGTCGGTTGCGTGAATCATATGTTTGCTTATGTTAAGTTCTAACCACTGTAGGCTAAGGAAAATGGGACGGCATGAGCACGAACACTATGTTTACGTTTATGTTATGGCTAATTGTATCTGCTGCAGGAACACGGGATGTGGTGACACATTATAATAATGTGCTATGTTAAGTTTTGCCATGAAACTGATCCTAAGGCTAAATAGAAAGACCACAAAGTAAGATGCATGCTCACTAAATGATTAAGTGTTTGGTTTGGGTGCGAGCGGGTTTTGATCAGTGCGAAGCGAGGACGAAAGCACTAAACCCCCACTAGTTTATGTGCAGGCTCAGGTTATGATCGGCTCGGGGCGGAGCTTGGCTTGGACGTGCCGAGGCATGGAGTCCTTGGCGTTCAAGAGGAGCTTCCGCATATGCGTTCGGACTTGCGACATGGAGATGTTCAGCCGAAGACAACTTGGTGGCTATAAAGAGGCATGATGTATGGAATAATATAATCCTTTGTGAGCTAAGAGAGATAATGAGCGTTGTAGCCAATTGGCATTTTATGTTGGGCTATTCAGAGCCTTTGTAACCTTCAGTTCATATCAATAAAAGAGATTCTTATGTTTTACTTTGTTTCCTTCCGCTGCTTATGTTATCGATTTGAGATAGTTCTATGTGAACCTGTTATCTTGCCTTGCACGAGCGCAACTCCAGGCTCGTGCGGCATCACGCCTCAGCGAGGACGATGATTCGGGTAAAATCTAGCGAGGACGAGCGATTTCTCGGATCGGGGCGTGAGACTTAAGAACCCTGCCACAAGCAGTAGGAGCAACAGCAGATAACTCGAGTGATCAAGAGAAGGAACAGATCATCATATCGACAGCACCAGTCATGCTGCTGATGGAAGCCTTGCCCCTCATCTCGGTTCCCTCCCTAGTGATCGAGATATCTACGAGGATCAAAGAGGTGGTAGATGCAATCGAGGACTTGGTAGAGCTTGCAGGTTTTGCAACCAACGACAATGTCTGTTTGGCAGAGACTAAACCGATGAACGCCACTTCTTCCATCGGATCTGAAAATGAAGACATGAACTGATCAAAGAGTTACTGCTATATTTTTGTTTCTGTTTGAGATTTTTTTCAACTTTTCTGTTAATAGAGTGGCTAGTCAGTACTATTGTTGCAAGATTCTGTTGAGAATGGTAATGAAAGTCTTTGAGTTATAATGATGCTTGTGGTCCATGTGGTATGTATATTGGTGATTTTCATCCTTTTGTTTGACTGGTTTGATGTAGGTGCACAACAATATGTTTGATGAAGGTGCACTACAATATATGTTTACTGGTTTGATGTAGGTTCATGGAAAATACATTCATTTTTTTAAATGTATTTCTAACGGTTATAACCCTTATAGTAAACAGTAATAACGTAAATAATTTGGATTTTTGTAACGGTTATAAACGTGAGAAAAGAAAACTTTCTAACGGTAGTAGCCCTCATAATTTTTTTCTTTTGTAATGGTAATAAACGTTATTGATATCTTATTTTGTAATGGTTATAACCGTTACAAATATTTATTTTTGTCACGGTTATAACCATTACAAATATTTATTTTTGTAACGGTTATAACTGTGACTAAAAAACTGCCACGCCCAGTTTGTCACGCCTATTACCGTGGCTAAAATTATTCGTCACGGTAATAACCGTGAGTAATTGCCTGTTTTGGTGTAGTGACACGTGGTGGTTGTAAGAAGATTGTAATCATAGCAAAAAAAAAAAATTAGACTTATATAAAAATTATATAAATTATTTCTTTAGGTACAATTCAAGACGCACCATAAACTCGGACAACTAAGTAATTTCTCGCAAGTGGTGGTGACTTGAGTCCATTTTTGTTCATCCATCAAATCTAGGATATTTGTTCACCCTCCAATAAAATATTTACACGTGTCAAATCCATTAAACATAAATCACTTTGGAAATAATTTTGTAGACATTCAAAACGATTTTGACTAAAAAATTTGACATATGTCAATCTAGTTTTGATGCGTAAACAAATATTATAGTTTTGGTGGGTGAACAAAAATAGATTTGTGGTCACTTTTAAAGATATCATCCTTGAAGGGGGGCAAATGCCCAAATAAGTACCCAAATTTTCAAATCCATCACATCATTCATGAGGAGGGAAAAGAAAAAACCCACCACACTCCCAATAGAGCTGTCAATAATATTGATTTTTCGCAGTACCCACTAAATTCTGGTGGGGGAGTGGGGGGACACAACAAAGGGACTCTAAATTTGGACAGTCTCATCACTCAGTGACCCCTCAGTGCTGTGTGTTATTGCAGACATTGTGAGTTGGGCCATAGTGCCTCCACTTATGCTTTAAACTGTTGTCAGATGCCTCTGATGCAAGGAAGGAAAGGGAGGACAACTGTGGCCAGCAGAAGAATAATACATAGGAAGACAAGGTAAGCATAGGTGAACAGTAGCACCCTAAATGTGGAGTAACAAGAATGAAGAATGTATCAAATTTGTGAGAGCGAGAGGGGGAGAAAAAAATGATAGACAGTTATTTGTTGGGTTTTTAGTAGACTTTCAATTTCAGAAATATTCAAAAATTAGTATTTATATTACGAAGATATTCAGTTTAAAATTTTCTGGAATGAGAGTTGGCAGTTGATTCGACTATCCAAAATATATTAATAAATATTTCATAATTAATTAGATTTAGAATTCTGGAAACATTTTTGTCATTTTTGAATTTTAATTTATTTTATTTATTAACACATTTTTGGATGTCAAACTCCAGTGATCTTTGTGGTTACCATAAGAGTCTCATTAGTAGTTGGGACTCTCCAATGCAATTTGGAGTCCAAAATTTTAAAAAACGGTAAATGTAGAATGGGTTGTATTTGTATGAGAATAGTAGAAAATGATAAAGTGAGCTCCGGTCCCAAAAATTGTGTGGTCAAAAATTAATGTAGAAAAAAAATAATATAAAGTTTAGAATCTAGAAAGTTGGGCTCCAAATTGGAACTTACTATTCTACAAAAACGAGTTTCTACAATCTAGAATTTATAAATTGGGAGGCCCAACCCTTAGCACCCATAGATGGATTGGGACCGAAATTATAGAAATTAGGAATAGGGATGAGACTTATTATTCTACAAAATGAGCTCCTACATTCTAAATCTAGAATCTAGAAAATGGGATGAGCCTTACTAATGATGCTCTAAGAGACATAATTCTGAATGAATGACGGAAGATCAGTGGATCAAACCACGATAGCATATTATTTCTTCCATTTTTAAAAATGGTTGAAGTTGGAGATAATGTATCTACATATAAAAATGGTAGAAATTGAAGACAATGTATGTACAAAGTTTTGTGTGTATCGTCGGACATCTTAAAAAAAAATATTTGAACATTTACATATAAAGAAATTTTTAGAACATATTTTTTTTTCCCTAGATCAAAATGTTCAACCCTAATTTTCTGCAACTATAAACCAACAAATTGAAGTTAGAAATTTTAATTCCTTGCATTTGGAAGCAAATTACATTCTAACTTGTACTTACGTCGGGGTGGAACAAATATCTTATATATAATAAAAAATATAATTAAGACTTCACTGTAAAAATTTTATGTTAAAATTAACTATAGATAAATATATAAATTATACATTTTGTAACGAGTATAATTACTCATCGTTAATAATTGAACACTTTCAATTACAATAAATATTTATAACCTAAAAAAAAATTAAATTTATTTATATTATTTTAAATAGATTTGTTATACAAATATATAAAAAAATGAGAAAAAATACAGACAAAAAGATATAGCACTACTTTAATGATATCCAAAGCTTCCTTGTTCTTTCTTCCAACAGTGAACATGATTATGAGTTAATTTTAAAAAAAGAATATTATTTTATTTAAATATGCATACATGGATCCAAGAAGGATATAGCATGGAATGGACTGCCTGTGCGAAAAAGAAGGAAAGATGATATCAACAGAAAGGAAGGGGCATGGCATGGCATGGCATGTGTGCAATGATGGGATCCATGCACAGTATGGCATGGTGAATGCAATGATGAGCTCTCCCTGCCAAAAGTCTAAGTCTGTTTTAATGAAATTTGATTACAAGGTTACAATATCAGTACTGAAGGGCTCGAGAAAAAAAGTGAAAGAGAAAAAGAGAGAGAGAGAGAGAGAGAGAGAGAAAAGCGAAAGAGAAAGAGAAAGAGAAGGAGAAGGTGGCATTGGACTCTGCAGCAGAGGGAAGAAAGAACGCACCAACATCCGACACCAACTCCTCTCAATGACTCCTTCCTGACACACTCGTCAGTCATCACATGCAAGCAAAAGAAGAGTGAGGGACCCACCTATAAAGCAAGAAAAATATTAAATTTACTATCAAAAATTTACAATTATCTTACTACCCACACTCGTCCCGGGACCCTTCCGATCCTTCCTCACCCCCATTAGGGCTTGTTTGGTAACCGGATTTTACTATTTGGATTTGGATTTAAAAATCCTCCAAATTCAAATTATGGATTTCAAGATTCAAATCCAACTCCAACCAAACATAGGATTTGAATTTATGATTAATAATTAAATTATAGTCATGATCAATAATTAAGCTATTAATTAATTATGATTAATTATAGTTATTATTATTTATAAAATTAATAATTAACGATTAGTAATTAATAATTGACGATTAGTTATTATTGATTATAAAATTAATAATTAATGATTAGTTAATTTTTAAATAAATAACGATTAATAATTAAAGATTAATAATTAATAATTAACGATTAATAATTAATAATTAATAACTATAATTATAATTAACGAATAATAATTAATAATTAACAATTGATAATTTTTTTATTAACGATTAATAATTATAAATTATAATTATTGATTAATAATTAATAATTAACGATTAATTAACTATAAATTAAATATTTTAAAAATAGTAATTATAATTAATATTATTATGATTAGTAAATTATTAATTAAATTATTATAAAACATGATTCTAATTGTGATTAAAATATTATTAATTAAGATTATAATAAAATAGTTATTAACAAATTATTAATTAATATTATAATAATACTAATAAATTATTAATATGATTATAACAAAATTAACTAATTAACTAATTTTTTAATTAATAATACTAAACATAGGATATGATTATTAATTATTATTTTAATAATACTAATAAATTATTAATTAATATTATAATAATAATATAATAATACTAGTAAATTATGATTATTAATAATTAACAAATTATTAATTAATATTATAATAATACTAATAAATTATTAATTATGATTATAACAAAATTAACTAATTAACTAATTTTTAATTAATAATACTATTTTTTTTATTAATTAATAATACTAATAAAATAGTTATTTTTTTTATTAATTAACTAATTTTTAACGAAATTATTAAAGAATAAATATTTTTAACGAAATTATTAAAGATTAACTAATTTTTAATTTACTAATTTTTAATTTACTAATTTTTAACAAAATTATTAAATAATAAATATTTTAACGAAATTATTAAATAATAATTATTTTTTTTCTCCAAAATCCAACCAAATCCAAGTTTTGGATTTTGTCATACTTTTCATATCCAAATTCATCTCCAACCAAACATAGGATTCCATGGATTTGTCTCCAAATTCATAAAAATCCAAATCCCACCTCCAAATACGGTTTACCAAACACACCCTTAAGCTAATTTGCAACTACGTTTCAATCTTTGGTACGTTAACGATTATTATTCTACACTATTATAATCAACAACTATATATTATGAACTTTTATCTATTTATAATTTATTAATTATAATTTTTTGCTTAATTATATTTTGATATTTATAACTATTTTAGTTTTCCAACGTGATATCTTATAAAATTTTTTTGGCACAACTTAGTATCCTAAAAAAAAATTTAGATAAAAATACTCATATTCCAAACTTAAAACTACCTATCACACCGCTCCCCCCTCCCTCCCATCACCCTCCTCCCCCCCCCCCCAACACACACACATCCCGCCTCCGCTCCCCTTACCCCCAGCTACACCACCGTCCCCCCTCTTTCTCCACGGTGCCGCCGCCTGCTGCACGCGCGCCCGAAGAGAGAGGGGGGATGCAGCTGAGGGTGGGGGAAGCGGGACGGGGGCGGGGCAGCAGTTTGGTGGGTTCGGGTGGCCGAAGATAGGGGGGAGTGGTGGCTGGAGGAGGCGGCAGGGGGGTCAAGGTGCAAGATGGGCCGGTTGGCTCGCAATCTGGCCCGATCAATGGCCTAGCTCGGCCCGGCCCACTCTCCAAACGGGCCCAGACTGGAATTTGATTTTTGGCTCGAAGGCCCATCCCGGTTCCATAATCGGTCCGAACCGGTTAGACCCGCGAAGCCCGCAAGACCCGGCCCAGTCCACTGACCCGGTTCAGACCCAAAATAATTCAAAAAAATTGAACGTTGGGAATATTTTGACCAAAATATCCCCGTTTTAGTTGCTATTTTATGGCCGTTTTAGGGGCATTTTGATCATTTTGCTGAAAATGACCAAAAATATACTTATAACAACTATATTTTCAGGATATTAGGGGTAATTTTGCATCAAAAAATTTCTATAAATAGGTCATAAATCTTCAAAATTAATTATCACACCAAAATTTCTTCCCTCTCTTACAATATTTATAAGAAATCTAGTGTGAAGAGGCTACTTAATGGATAATGATTAACTACTACATCAACCGCATGATCAGCAACCACAACCCGCACCGTAACCTCAACACGCGCCGCAACAAGAGTTTGAATCAGAATCGAACATTTGGCATCATTTCAGCGGAGTTTACAATGAGCGCGAAAATGACAATACAGAAAGAATATACTCCACTAAAATTTTTGTTGAATGTTTGCATTGTAAGAAAATAATCAAATGGGACCATAGTTATGGTGCTGGAAAGCTACGTAGACGTCTGAAAATTTGTATGGATATCTAGTAATATTGTATGAGTCATTAATTGCAACTTATGTACTAGTAATATTAGTACGAGTCATTAGTAAAATATTGTATGAGTCATTAATAAAATCTTGTATGAGTCATTAATTGCGTGTTATTAACTTTCAAATTATGCAAATAAATTTGGACTTTAAATTTTGTGTGTTACAATTTTGCAAATATTCAATTTTATAACAATTTTTTTTTGAATTAAAAAAAAATTGGGCCGGCCCAGCCCAACCCAGAATCGGCGCCCAGACTCGGTTCAGCCCGGCCCACCCAAGATCGGGCCATGGGTCTAGGTTGGGTTCGAATTTTTAAACCTCGGGCCGCCAGGACCGGCTCGCTCCTCCATCCGGGCTATGGCCAGCCCGGCCCAGGCTCGGTCAAACTCAATCAAAACTGGGTTTGGACCGGCCCAGCCTGACCCACCGCACACCTTGAGGGGGGGAGTGTCACATCCCAATCCCACAGGATTGTTTGTCCCCGTTTTAATCTCTGCGTAACCGATCATCCTCACTTGGACGTGATGTCGTACAATCTTAAGTTATGCTTGCACAAGACCATATCTTGCACAACAACAAATTAGACTAAACAAAAACAACAATACAAGCAGAACTTTAAATGCAAAAAAAAAATATTGATACAGAAATAGGAACAAAATGACTTCTTTTATTAATAACTTGATAGGAATACAAAGTACAATGCATGTAACTCAAATTGTCCTAACTGGCTTACATCATTCTTTTGGAACTCTTTTAAAAATAGCCACAATGTCCATACATCATATCCCTTTATTTAACAAAGATAAAGACACCTTTAGAAAGAAAAATTGCAACTAGAATTGAAAAGCTTCAAGGTAACCGAGCAAAACTCCACTAGATTGGACAAGTTTTAACACCTCTTGATATCCTCGTGTCTCTTCTTACCTGAAATGGTGCCCACGACGTGGGTCAGTACATAACACGTACTGGTGAGTGGCCGAGGCCAAACTCACATAAATCTGCACTAAATCAACATGTGAAACTAATATTTATTACTGAAGATCTTTCTACTTGTCAGGTTCTTTTTAAATAATTCATAATAAGAAACATAAACATGTAAAACTATCACTTATAACCCAAATCTTATCCACAGTCGGTGATCCATTCCTGCACAAGACAAGGATTAGCACAATTTGTATATATGATTATACTTACGTTCCGTCTCTGCATTTAGTGTTAGGTTTACAACAAACTCTGATTATATGCATAAACCTAACTACATGGTGGTTCATGAATTGTTCTCCATGATTAACACCTGGGACTTAAGGTTCAACTCTTCACTAATAGACAATGAACACTCATTAATCATGAGGTCTCTTTACCTCAGGATGTTCCTCTAATCCTGCTAAGCCAAGCGGTTCCAGCGCCCCAAAACCGATCATGGAGATTGCCCTTGTGCACAAGTTGTCACGCTCCAGAACCAGAATACTGAAGAGCGGGGGCGGACACAGCCAGCTACGTATATTGAAGTGCAACCCACCTCGTTATACGGTCACGGATGTCTAGATACATGAGGGTTTAACTACAAGCCATCAGTCTCTTATGGTCAGGAACAAGCCTATTGTCTCAATCTCAAGCAAGTAATGGCAGTTACAAAATATCAGAGCACCAAATATACAATAGTAAGGCGTCCCATACATTATATATTTGGATGATCATGAAGCTAGTCATATAAAATGTGAAGACTAGCAAGAGTTTCAGTCATACATGATCAACCCTAGGATTTGTTAATCATGCTACAGCCCTTAGGCAGACAGTAAGTAAAGTGCAATCGAGCTAACACAAGCTCGTCGGCTAAACGTATCAAAAGAATACTTTTACAATAGAGTGGGAGAGCCAAAAAATAAAACCCACTCGTTTCCAGGGTTATGCCTGGTGGTCACCATCTGGCTGGAAAGTAGGGAGATCCTCTGGAGCTGCTCCGGTATCTAGCCATACAAAACCAGCTGGGTCAGATCCCAGAAAGAGCAAGTGCCACAAAGGAGGCTTCACTTAAGAACTAAAAACTAGCACATCAGATCATAAAGTAAGACAGATAATAATAAGACATGAAATCTAAATAGAGCAATAAATGACAAGAGGATAAAAAATCATTCCAATCCGTTATTGATGAGGTAAGCGTAAGCAATCATGTTCTGAAGTAGCCAGGTACTGGAATAAGACAAGGCTTGGACTGGTTAGACTCCATCCAATATTCACGGCCAAACAATAAGTATGTCTTGATACTTTAACTAACTAGGGTTATCACAGGCCTAGTTACTAGCAAGATGCAATGAGATTGTTCCAACAGCCACAAGCCCTGCAGACCATCCAGACAACATTAGGGGTTGAGTTCAGGTGGGTACATCGTCCAAGAAACGCATGTACCCTTAAGTAGCTTGGAGGATGCAACACATGACAGTGTGCTGGAAGTGTGCCCTACTCGACGGCAGGCTACAAATCCCATGATGGGGCGCCCAGATAACGGGATTGACTGTAGCTGAGAAATCTCTTCATGACTACTAAATTATTCTAGTTATTTAGCCTTAATCAGTTTAAGTAGGTACCCCTGACCGTGGTACTCAGGGGTCCATACCCTAGACATGATGTAAGACAATACTGGTTCATTTGTACAAACACAATCGTCCACGGTGTCCAGGCCATTCATTCTTGTCATGTCATGCTAGCCGTCGCAACAGCATTCAATAGTTCCCATCATGCTTACTTGTTATGTCATGCCATCTCATGTCACATCAGTTACTTGTTATACCATGCCGTGTACCAATTCGTGATTATCAAGTTCATGACAAAAGGTGCAAGAACATAAAAGGGCAAACGTGGTACGCCAAGGGGCTCAAAGCCTCTACGCGAACGAGACTACGCTAGGCCAAGGTGCCCCGAGCGTAAAAATAGCTTTACGCGGGCAAGAACAAGGAAGACAGCTCTACACGAGTGAGGCTGCACGCGAGTGAGACTCTACACGAGCGAGAACTCTACGCGAGCGAGACTGCACGCGAGCGAGACTCTACGCGAGCGAGAATCTACGCGAGCGAGACTGCACGCGAGCGAGACTCTACGCGAGCGAGAATCTACGCGAGCGAAACTCTACGCGAGTGAGACTGCACGCGAGCGAGAATAGCTCATGCATAGAGTTCGGATTAACTCCGCATAGAATATATTACGCGGGCACGTGAGAACGTGTGCGTAAAAGGGAAAACACTACGCTGGCACGTAAGAACGTGTGCGTAAAAGAGAAATTACTGCGCTGGCACGTAAGAACGTGTGCGTAAAGGGAAATTACTACGCTGGCACGTAAGAACGTGTGCGTAAAGGAAAATTACTACGCTGGCACGTAAGAACGTGTGCGTAAAAGGGAAATTACTACGCTGGCACGTAAGAACGTGTGCGTAAAGGGCTCGTCTTCTTCCCAAGGCCGAGACGAGCTGCCATGGGACTCAAGAATTCAAGAAACCCCATCTCGGCCAAGACTTGATCCAACCATTCAAAAGCCAAACTTGCGTAGGATCAAAATTCCTACTACATGGAACTCTCAATTTGAAAATAAAGAAGTTTGATAGATCAAAACCCAAGAAATCCGAAATGAAACAACTTCGATCTACAAGAATTAAACCATGGAAATTGAAATGCTAAGTACTAAAGTGTCTTAGAATCTCGTGAGGAAGACAATGGAACAACAAAAATGGAGTTCCTCCATGAAGCAAGTTGCACTTGCCTAAGCCTCTCTCTTGGTAGATGGAGACTTATGAGAAAGAAGAAGGAGTTAATAAAAAAATGAATGAGGAGAGAGAAGGGTTGTTGGGTTAATAAAGGATGGATGGTGGTAGGTAGGGGTTTGCATCCCAACCCAAACCGAGCCAAACCAAGTCGAACCCAACCGAACCCGATGCATGCCAAGGCCAAAATAGACCAAACGAACAATAAAATGCTAATTAATCCATGCCAATGCAAAAACCCAAGGCTAGCCAGTCAGGACAAGTCGAAATACGGATCCGAGATACGTACACGTATACCAAAATATGTATAACAAAATCCGAGGGTGACACAAGTTGTCCGAGACCAATGCGTGAATGTAACTATATCAGATAAATCTCTATTATAAACAACTATACAACATTTTAACATTTCATTACCCTCATCTCAATTCTCTATACGGCAAGCCATATCATCTCTATCATATATCTCTTGTAACATTAACAGGAATATCTTTGTAGCATAGTAAAAGAAAATGTAATCATTCATATTGAAACAAATGAAGCAACAATTCTATGATCTAGCACCTGATTCATTACTTTTATCATATTTAATCATTTATTAACTAGGTATCATTGATCAGAAGGACGCAACAGAGAGTACAGACTAAAGCTTCTTTTAGTTAAGGCGTAGAGATAAAGGGTAGCCCGGTCAGAGAAACTCACCAAAATTAAATCTTATTTGAGAGAAGAAGAAATTCATGCATCAATCACGTCTCGTCTATGCGTCCTACATTGGCACCAACATTTGATTATCATATTTTGATCTTTTTCTCTTAAGATTCGGAATGAATATGAAATACAATGAAAGCGAACATTGAAAACCAATCATCGAAAACCAACACGAAAACACAATCATCAAAATCAAGCAACGAAAAATATCCAACAAAATCTTTTGGACTCATTTTAATAGAAGACGATATATCAATTGGCACTTCGCCTGTGATCAATCGATACCGGCAAAGGTTTCTCCAATACTCAGTCAAGACTGAGTCAACAAGCCGCGAGTATTACATAGTGAACCGCAGAGTGGGACATTACACGGAGAGGACGGGGGTGGATGCATGGGTTGTTGGGGGTTGGGGTTAGGGTAGGGGCAGAGGTAGGGTTTGGGGTGAGCATTATTCGGTTTTGGACCAAAATCGAACCGAGCCGTACCGATAAGAGATTTAGTACGGTTGAAAAAAATCGGTTCATTTTGGTTTTGAAAATACAGGATCTGTTTGGATATGATTTCTATTTTTTTTCTAAGAATAGTTTTCTGAAAGTAAGTTATAAAGTTATTTTTTGAGTATAGAGATTCTGAGTTTATGTTTGGTTACTTCAATCTAAAAATGGTTTTAAACATAAAAGTTAAAAATTGTGTTTGGTAAAAAAAAAATTTTAAAATCCAGTTGTCTACTACTCGTGTCCAACTGCTCTCCCAAACGTGTCCCAAAGTTCAAAGCTGATTTTTTGTGTCCCGAGTTGTCATGCCCCGACTCGCCAAATCGGTCATCATCGCCATGACTCGAGATAAATCGATCCCACGAGTCGGGACGTGATGTTGTACATGTCTTTATTGGACTTATACAAGGCAAGAACGTGAACTTGAAATTTTTCTTTGAGACGACGCGTTGAAATTAAACAGTCCAGAGAGTTGAAGACATAGAATAGAAAGAAATTTAGCTTTTCATTCATAAAACTTAAGTATGTGCAAGGTCATTTTTACATTACATATGTCATTGCGGCTACATCTTGAAAACACAAAAGAGAACTCTCGACATGCTTGCCATGAAATAATCCTTAGTGTTCCATACATTCATGCCCCTTTATACATTTGAACAAAAAGTCTTCGATCTGAATTGGGCTTCAAAATACTTCAAAATAGGAGAGCTTCGAGCCGCCTCCCGTTCTTCAGATTCAGTCTAGTCTCGAGCTTCCGGAGCGCGCTCGTCACCTGGGGAGTTGGGGGTTAGCACACTTGCTAGTGGATGAGACGAACCCACTCATCTAAACCGATATACGAACCCACTCATCTAAACCGATACTGCTTATTAAGGATTCTAGCATACAAAGTGATCTTTCTATTTAGAACTATATGATTTACAGTTCATATCGAAGGCACATTTTAAACAGTGAATAACATAACCAATTTCAACTTATCTTACCACGGCCGTGCTACTTTCCTGCACAAAAATATACATAATACTTACCACCTGCACAAGACAATATGTAAGCATGCAATCTATCTTATATGCAGTCATTGGTGATATCAACACCATGAAGGATGATTACGTAGCATTGCGACGCGCCCTACTAGTCCAGGTTGCGAGCCTAACTGAAGGTCTCGCAATGCCTTGCGCCGAAGCACGATTCCATAATTTCCTTCTAGGCCGATTCGGTCGCAGCGCCCCCGGTACCGTCTCGAGAAAAGCTCACCTTGTGCACAAGTCGTCCATGACCATGCGAATGTATGAACAGTTTAATATGTATGAAGTAATTTGCATAGCGTAGACATTATTAAACCACATAACCATTTTTACTCGTGCAAGAGTTCTTTTCACCGAAGCCGTACGTTCTGATTGAGCATCCCGTAGGCACTAAATTCTCCGAGGCGTAGTATACCGCAGCCGAAGTCTCTTCATTATGGTTTTGCAGAACATGAAATAAATTCTCTCTTTTCTAGAATTTTATATTTTCTATACTTAGTGTGAAACTTATGAATTCAGAGTTAACTTCTCTAAGTTGTTATATTATCCCAAGTTCTTGATATTAGTGGCAAAGCATACATCCAGTTAGCATCATCGATTTGAACGTTGAGCTTTAAAAATTTTGTTGGCGGGAAGGAGTACAAAAAAGGGGCCGAAGAACCACCCACCTAGAGAGATTGCACCGAGAGTGGGAGAACGCTTCGCGATGGTCAAGCATCAGTTACACGAACTCCTGCAATGGCACGAGCATCGAATTAGAATCCTTCCTTCAATTCTTCCTTCGAAATTCCTAAAGACGCATTCAGAAATTGATGCGAAAGCACACTTATCAAACCCACGCAATAATTTATCCAGAAAGCCCAAAAAAACTAACAAAACCAACAGTAGACTGGTTGCGTCACTCTCTTTAGAGTTTATTCGCCAAGACACAGTCTACTGCCTCTAGGACTTATTTCAGCAATAGATGATCCATTAGTTGGAACGGTACTCATAACATTCATCCAAATCGATTTTAGTGATGCCATGGTTTTCGTATACCAAACTCGTCGCTGAGTCAGACTAGCCATCTATGTTTCCGACCATGTCTGACTTGCCATGAGCCTATTACATAGTGCTTCGCCCCAACGGTAGCGGGGCATTACATAAAATACAGAAAAAGTTTCGTCCCGAAACTTAAGAACAAGGGTCTGACCTTCGTCGGCAAAAAATAAAGGGTACTTCTCCTTTATTTTTTCCTCTAGTTCCCACATCGACTCCTCTACTGAATGGTTGCACCAGAGTACGCGAACTAAAGACATCGATTAGCTCCGCAGGATTTTTTCTTTACGGTCCAAAATTTGTACGGGCTCCTCCGAGTATGATAGATCGGCGCGCAGCTCCAACTGATCGAAACTAACCACATGACTTGGGTCATGCACGTACTTCCGAAGTTGGAAGACATGGAAGATGTCGTGTACTTCAGCCAGGGCAGAAGGTAGCGCAATTCGGTAAGCAACTATCGCCACTCTTTCGAGATTCTCGAAGGGCCCTACGAATCTCGGACTCAGTTTGCCCTTTACCCCGAATCGCATGACGCCCCGCATCGGTGTCACCTTCAGAAACACATGGTCCCCAACCAAGAACTCTAACGGTCTTTGATGAGTATCTGCATAACTCTTCTGTCGACTCTGAGCAATACGGAGCCTATCTCGAATCATGCGGACCTTCTCAACGGCTTGTTCGACTAGTTCTGGCCCGAGCACCTGTCGCTCCCCGACTTCATTCCAGTAAATCGGAGATCGGCACTTCCTTCTGTAAAGTACCACGTAGGGAGCCATCTGGATGCTCGATTGATAACTGTTATTGTACGTAAACTCCGCGAGCGGCAAGTGCGTGTCCCAACTAGTCTTTAAATCTATTACACAAAGACATAACATATCCTCCAGGATCTGATTCACTCTTTCTGTCTGGCCATCGGTTTGCGGGTGGTACGCAGAGCTAAGGTTTAGCTTAGTGCCCATAGCCGCTTGCAGACTCGTCCAAAAATGTGATAAGAATCGCCCATTTCTGTCTGAAATAATTGTGGCAGGTACCCCGTGCAGTCGGATAATCTCATTGATATAGATCTGAGCTAACCGATCAACGCTCCATGATGCTTTGATAGTGATAAAATGAGCAAATTTGGTCAATCGATCGACAATGACCCAAATTGCATCATTTCTCCACAACGTCTTCAGAAGGCCCATGATAAAATCCATAGAGATGTCGTTCCACTTCCATACTGGAATGTCGAGGTTCTGGAGCTCCCTACCTGGTCTTTGATGCTTGGCCTTCACCTGTTGACAGGCCATGCACTGTGATACAAACGTTGCTACGTCTTTCTTCATGCCGTGCTACCAAAAGGTTGTGCACAAGTCCTTGTACATTTTGGTACTCCCGAGATGTAACGAGTACTTCGCATAGTGGGCCTCCGTCGGAATCTCTTTTCTAAGTTCGGCATGGTCCAGCACGCATATTCTTCCTTTCATCCGCGTCATTCCGCTCTCGTCCACCATAAAGTCGGCCGCCTTTCCTGTCAAAATCAGCTTGTGTATCTTCTTCAGGAATGGGTCGTCCTCCTGTGCGGTCTTTATCTTATTGTACAAGCTCGACTCAAGGTGCAATTGGGACAATTGCGCTCCACGGTAATGAATTCGGAGTTCGATACCCATTTCTGCCAGGTCTCGATGTATATCACGGTTGATAGACAGGCATCCTGCAAACATTCTACTCAGAGCATCTGCTACGACGTTTCCCTTGTCCGACGTGTACTCGATAGTCAGATCATAGTCTTTGATGAGTTCGATCCAACGTCGCTGCCATAAGTTCAAGTCCTATTGGGTAAAGATGTATTTGAGGCTTTTATGATCCGTATAGATGCTGCATGCCACACCATAAAGATAGTGCCGCCATAGCTTTAATGCGAACACAATCGCCGCTAACTCAAGATCATGCATAGGATAATTCTTCTCTTGTTGCTTCAATTGTCTCGAAACAAACGAAATCACCTTATCCCTTTGCATAAGCATGCATCCCAAACCAGTTCGCGATGCATCGCTAAATATTTGAAACCCTTCTGGTCCGTCCGGAAGTGCAAGGATTGGAGCTGAGACAAGTCGTTTCTTTAACTCTTGAAAACTAGATTCACAGGTGTCGTTCCACTCGAATGCGACTCCCTTCTGGGTGAGGCGGGTCAAAGGCGACGCAATCTTGGCAAAGTCTTTCACAAATCTTCGGTAGTAGCCTGCTAAGCCGAGAAAACTTCGGATGTCGCCTGCCGAGGTAGGCCGCTTCCATTCAACTATCGCTTTAATTTTCTTTGGGTCCACCATGACGCCTTCAGCTGAAATAACGTGTCCAAGGAACGTCACATTGCTCATCCAGAACTCGTATTTACTTAATTTGGCATAAAGTTGGTGTTCACGCAGAGTTTGTAGTACCGTCTTCAAGTGCTCCACGTGCTCGTCCTTGCTTTTCGAATATATGAGAATGTCATCGATGAATACGATGACAAATTTGTCTATGAACAATCGGAACACTCGGTTCATCAGATCCATGAAAGCGGCAGGAGCATTTGTCAAGCCTAAGGGCATGACTAGAAATTCGTAGTGACCACATCGAGTTCGGAAGGCGAACTTCGGAACGTCTTCGAACTTGATCTTCAATTAATGGTAGCCTGAGCGAAGATCAATCTTGGAAAATACCGTTGTCCCTTGCAACTGGTCAAATAAATCGTCTATCCTTGGCAACGGGTACTTGTTTCATACCGTAGCTTTGTTAAGTTTTCGATTGTCGATGCACAGCCGCATCGATCCATCATTCTTCCTTACAAACAACACTAGAGCACCCCACGGAGAGACACTAGGGCGAATATATCTGCGATCTAGCAACTCTTGTAGTTGTGCTTTCAGTTCCTTCAGCTCCGTCGTCGCCATTCGATAGGGTGCTTTGGATATCGGTCGGGTGTCGATGCTGAATTCTATCTCTCGATCCGACGGCATCCCTGGCAACTCATCTGGGAACACATCAAGAAATTTTGCCACAACTTCAGTCTGTGTCGTGCTTGCAATCTCTGTTCTCGTGTCTCGAACTGATGCTAGGTACCCGCTGCAACCAGAATGCAACATGCGCCTTACCGAAATCGACGATATCATCATTGCCGTCTTTGACGCTGCTCCGCACGAATAGGAGAACTCGGTTTTGCCCGAAAGGCGGAACACAACTCTCTTCTCCGTGCACTCGATCGTTGTGTGGCATGCACCCAACCAATCCATGCCGAGGATTATATCGTACTCCTTGATGTCGAGGACGATAACTTCCAAGTATAGATTTTTTCCTCCGATGCAGATGTAACCATCCCTACAAATTTTAGTGGCAGACATATCTACTCATGATGGAGTGATAACGCTAAAATTCATATCTAAAATTGTATGGGTAATTTATTCTCTTCTACAAAGTCGACAGATATAAAATTATGCGTAGCACTCGAATCGAACAGTACTCTAGCAGGCATATTTTTATAGAGTAATATACCTGTCACAACAGTATCAGACACGAACCCTTTGTCCCGAGTCAGTACATAGACTCGACCTTGTGCCCCTTGACGATTTTGTGGGTTCATGGGCACTGCATTTGCGCCATGGGCAGGAGGCGTCCTGTTCTGATTTTGGACGTTCCTTGGTGGATATTGGTTCGCCCTCCCCATTCGATAATCTACTGCCTTGTGACCTTACTGGCGACACTTGAAGCATCCCACTTGGCAATCGACCGCCAGATGTCCCATCTTGCCGCAGCGATGGCACCGTACGCCGGGGTGAGGCCCCCAATACTCGAACGTGTTCTGGCACTTTTGTACACCAGATCCTTCCGTATCGTGAGGACGCTTGTTGAAGTTGTTACGGACGCCTGACCCGGTCCTTTATACGAAGCTCGACCAAAGATCCGATCGCTATCAAGGGCGGCATTATATGATTCCATGTAAGTCTGGCATCTTTGGTCCATGACGTCCCGACGCAAATCGTCATTCAGGCCTTGTTGGAAGCGCTCGCACCATGCCTCCTTGTTCGGCAGAAAGGCCCTAACAAACTTTGCAAGCTTTGCGAACTTCGCATTGTAATCTTCAATTGACATATTTTCTTGTATCAAGGACATGAATTCCTCTTCCTTCTGTCGACAAATGGCACGAGGAATGTATTGCTCGAGGAAGGCCAGTTTGAACATCTACCACGAGATCTTGGCGTTGGGGTTGGCCTCGTGGAGCTCTTGTTTTTTTGCCTCCCACCTGTCGTAGGCCCTCAAGTTTAGCTGCAAGGCTGCGCATCCGACTCTCTTGGACCCCTTGATGTTGAGGAGATTGAACAGACCTTCAATCTTTGTCACGCCCCAGAACAAGAATACTGGAGAGCGGGGGCAGACATAGCCAGCTACGTATAATGAAATGGAATCCATCTCACCATACGGTCACGGCTGTCTAGATATGTGAGGGTTTATCTACAAGCCATCAGTCTCTTAAGGTCAAAAATTATCCTATTGTCTCAATCTCAATCAACTAATAATAATCACAAGATATCAGATCACCAAATATACAATTGTAAGGCGTCCCAAATATTACATATCCAGATGATCATGAAGCTAGTCGTACAAAATGTAAGGACTAGCAAGAGTTAAGTCATACATGATCAACCTCGAGTTGCCAATCATGATTACAGCCCGTAGGCAGACAGAAGTAAAGTGCATCGAGCTAACAAGTGCTCGTCGGCTAAACGCCTCAAAGAATAATATACAATAGAGTGGGAGGACAAAAGAAACCCACTCGTTGCCCTGGTTACGCCTGGCGGTCACCATCGGGCTGGAAGACAGGTAGATCCTTTGCTGCTACTCCGGTATCTGGCCATACAAAACCAGCTGGGTCAGACCCCAGAAAGAGCAAGTGCCACAAAGGAGGCCACAAAATAAGAACTAAAGCCAACAAATAAGCACAATAATATAATTACATAATAAGAGACAGTAATTTAAGAAAAGCATGATAGGTGAATATAAAAGACAATCTCGTACAGAATCGATAAAAGACAGAGCATATAGAAAAGCATGACAGGATGATATACGATGAGATAACCATGGGACTATTCAGATAACTAGGTTACAACCTGTAAACCAAACAAGGACCGGGGTTGTAACCCTTCGTCTGAACAGAACTTGGTTTCTCCTACCATTTATCGGCAAGGTAAATATAAGAAATCCGGTCATGCAATTATTCATGATATAGAATTAAGATAAAGCACGAGTAAGCATGTCATGTCAAAAATTGTACAGGAGCTGGACGAGACAAGGCTGGACTAGACTCCATCCAATCAATCACGGCCAAGCAATAAATACGGCTTGCTACTTTAACTAACTAGGGTTATCACAGGTCTAGTTACTAGCAAGATGCAATGAGAATTCCAAGTCCGGTTACCTGTTTGTTACTACCTGAGTGATCCCAGCAAGAAAAGGAAAAGATAGTAGGATATAGCAGACACACTGTAGTAAGATACATGTGTCCTAAGGTACCACACTCGACGGCGGACTGGAAGTGCGCTCATCTCGACGGATAGCAACAAATACCAAGTATATATATATATAAGGCCGGGACCAAAGGGGGAACAGGTAACTGGGAAATTCTCCATGAACTATTTGATCAATCTAGTCATTAATCCTAGCCATATTCAGTATGAATCCCTGACCGTGGGAAACCAGGGATTCGTGTCCTAGACATGATGCAAGACAAGACAGGTTCATTTGTACAAACATATTCACCCACGGTGTCCAGGCCATTTATTCTTGTCAAGTCGTGTTAGCCGTCGCAAGAGCATTAAGTTATCAAGTCATGTTACAAGTCAGGGGTGCACCGCCACGGTCACTATCAAGTTATCAAGTCACAAGGATTAGTTACAAGTTAGGTGTGCACCCCACTGGGTCATTAGCAAGGAGATCAGAGAATACCAGGATCATAATTCACAGAAAATCCCGAAAACCGAACTAGTCATAAACAATTACTTACAAATCGTGTTAGGCCGTGTCGGGTCAAGATAGTCGTGCTGTGTTGAACAGATCTCAGAAAAACCCAATCCACAAAAGAGAAACCAAGCCGAAAAATAAAACCAATATTCCAAAAGCCAATGGGTTAAGCAAGGGGTCAGGGGGTTGGGCGTATGCGCAAGAGCACGCACGCAGGGGAGCATACACGCAAAAGCACGCACGCAGGGGGAGCTGCATACGTACAAAAGCACGCACGCAGGGGGAACAACGTACGCACAAAAGTACGCACGCAGGGGGAGCATCGTACGCACAAAAGCACGCATGCAGGGGGAACAGCGTACGCACAAAAGCACGCACGCAGGGAAAAACGTACGCTCAGGTCATGCGTACGCTCAAGTCTGCGCACCAGGGCACGCTCGAGTCTGCGTACCAAGGCACGCTCAAGTATGCGTACCAAGGCACGCTCAAGCCTGCGTACGCAAGAGACACGCTTCCAACAGGAAGCGTACTCAAGTCTGCGTACGCAAGAGACACGCTTCCAACAGGAAGCGTACCCAAGTCTGCGTACGCAAGAGACACGCTTCCAACAGGAAGCGTATCCAAGTCTGCGTACGCGACGCTAAAGAGCACGCGCAGCTCAGTGGCGTAAGCTAAAGAGCTCTGCACACTGCTCACTGTCTTCTCCAAACCAGCAAGAACACCATGGTTGAACCCAAAGCTTCAAAACATCATAACTTGGCCATCCGGACTCCAAATCCGGATTTCCAAAGTTTCGTCCTGGGTGAAATTGAATTCTCTTCCACATAGAAACATCAAAACCCATAAAAATCCAACTTAAATAGATCAAAACCATACAAATCCGAAAATAGAGAAAACTTAGATCTAGAACAATGGAGACTCCAAATCAGAAAATGCCAAGTTCTAATGTTGATCACCATGTCCTAATCTAGCAAATGGACAAATAAAATAGGGTTCTCATGTGGTGGCAAGGTGCACTTGCCTATGGGTTGGAAGAGTTGTATGGAGGAAAAAGAAGAAGAAATTAATGGAGGTTGTAATGAAGAGAGAGAGAGAGTTAGGTGGGAATTATAAAGAGGGTAGGATGTGGTGGAATGAAGGTAGAGCATAGGCTAAGGTGTTCCAATACACATTAAACCAAACCAAACCAACTCAAACCAATTAAAACCGAGCCACGTCAAACCCAAAATACGAGAAATACCAAAATTCCACAAGTTGAGAAAAATAAAAAAATACATGCCAAAATCCAGATACGAGTATAAATACGAAATACGAGAAATACGGAAAAATGAGGGTGACAACTCTACCCACCTTAAAAGAATTCCGTCCTCGGAATTTAATCAAGGAGCTAGAGATTGTCACGACAAGCTCTACTAAGCACCAACAACTACACTAAGCAATTCAATCACACAATCATACAATGCAAGCAAGGAAGGGAAAACGTAAGGCATAAGAAAGACATTGTACCTTACGAGTCAAACAAGTAGGGATAACGTGATTGGATATCATCCTCACACTCCCACGTTTGACTCTCCCAAGGAGCGATGAACTCAAGCCACACGAACTAAACTGATAGTCTTGCGCTTGAGGTCTCTCTCCTTGGTCAAACAGGGACACTGGCCTTTCCTCATACGAAAAGGTTGGTACCAATAACCGTTTTTGAATGATCTAGGACATGGCTCGGGCCCGGGATATACCGTTGTAATTAGGACACATGAAACATGACACGTGTCCTGCATAACGACGGCGGAAAGCAAGATAATAGGACACAGATACCTCTCTGCCGATTCTGGATCTGGGCCTGGGCCAGGGCGAACTGCTGAGGCCTCTGTTGCTGGAAGGCCTGGGCTTGAGACGATAATGAACCCGGGAACGGGAGCTGCTGTGGTTGGTGAACTGGAGCTAGTTCTGGTGCTGGTGCTGGTGCTGGTCCCATAACCGTGGGATTAGTTACTGTCGACGATGATCTGTTTCTGAACGGACAAGATCCTATCATGTGGCCTGGCAAACCACAAACCAAGCACAATCCCTGTGCTCTGCGGCACTCAGTAACAACATGCCCGGGCTTTCCGCAATGAGAATAACCCGTTGCGAAAGGCCGCTTCTGCTTCTGATGCTGGGGATAGGTCGGGGCAGAATGCTGTAAGAAGGTAACCAAATCTGTCCTCGTAGCTCCAATGGTCAAGGTCCTAGCTGCTGGGGCCGGTGCTGAGGATTGGTTCATCTGGTCGCGAGACCGCTTCCGATCTCCGGTCTGGTCCGCTATCCTTCGGGAAGTGTACTCATGCCTCCTCGCTGCTCGCAAGACGGCATCAAAAGTTTTGTGCTCGAACTGCTCTACTGCCAATATGATCTCCAAGTGGAGCCCCTGCTGAAATCGCTGTGCTCTGTCTAGCTCGGTTGCCACCAAGGTGGGAGCAAACCGACTCAACCTTGAAAACTCGGCCGCATATCCGTCGACCGTCCTGCTCATCTGCCTTTGATTACTAAACCTGGTCTGCAGGTCATATCTAGCTACTGCATCGAAGTACTTGGTCGGGAACATATCACTGAATACCGCCCACATGACAGGCGTACCCAAACTCGCTGCTTGCATAGCCCACCAGCTGCGGGCTAGATCTAGTAACTGCAGGCGCACCACTGCCACCTTCTCTGCTTCAGGGGTCCTGGCTGCCTCCAAGATAACTTCAATGTCCTGTAGCCAGGCATCTGCAGCAATAGCATCCTCGCTGCCGTCGAAGAAGGGAGGGTTCAGGCGTTTGAAATTGTTGACCGCACTATTCCCTCGAGGACCACTTCCGCTCATAGCTTCTTGTACTACTTGCTGCAAGGCATCACCTCGACCGTCCTGAGACGCAAGCAACTCACGGATGAGTCCTATCAAGACCCCATCCTCTGACCCTGCTGGCTGAACTGGCTGGACTGGGGGTACTGGTTCTCCAGAAGGCATGGCTCGAGAGGCGACTGCTGAGGACTGATCTTGATCTTCTTGTTGTTGCTAGGCTGCCGACCGAACTTCTTCTGGCTGATCAACAGGAATGATGCCACTGAAGCAATGACATCAGGAATATTAAGGAAGGACCAGGATAGAATAATGATACAAGCATGTTATCAAGTCAGGGATTCAATGAGATAAAAGATACGAGTAGAGATCAAAGGCGAGTACAGATTGAGACATCTATCCGATAAACCCTCACATTTCTTGATTGACAAGACCTGCATGGGCCACCACTTAAACCATGTCACGCTCCAGAACCAGAATACTGGAGAGCGGGGGCAGACATAGCCAGCTACGTATAATGAAATGGAATCCATCTCACCATACGGTCACGACTGTCTAGATATGTGAGAGTTTATCTACAAGCCATCAGTCTCTTAAGGTCATAAATTATCCTATTGTCTCAATCTCAATCAACTAATAATAATCACAAGATATCAGATCACCAAATATACAATTGTAAGGCGTCCCAAATATTACATATCCAGATGATCATGAAGCTAGTCGTACAAAATATAAGGACTAGCAAGAGTGTGAGCACCCTGAATTTCGGGTTAATTTTTTTTTCATTTTATTATTTTCTGATTTATTGGTTTCGATAAATAATTTATTCTGTAAGTGTACTTTTCCATGCCATTGATATTTGGAGTATCAGGGATGTTCAACTCTGGAAATCTTCTTCACGAGTTTTGGAGTGGACATGATTACCTTCATGACGGTATATAGTGTCCCATCCAAACTTGTTCCCTTGTACTCTTTCTGCTTCGCTGAACTTCGGGTCAATTTAGACCCTTTGATTATTATTTATTTTCCCACTCTTTTCCTTGATCATTTTCAACGCGTTACCATGACTTTTAAATTGGGAGCGCAAGACCAGTCAGTTTCTTGAAACCAACTCCTCATTGATGATCTACTCGAGACGCTCGTCACCCATGACCTTTGTGTCCCACTCAGACACGTTATTTTGAGCTCCATTTGATTCGCACAACTTTCCCGACACGTGACCCGATTTTATTTCACTCCACGGTATCACATTCATTTTCCAACTTGATTTGTGGGTCCCCTGTCGACCAAAACCTGTCATCTCCAACTATGGACATGGCCCACATTGAGCCTACTATCCGTCCGCCACTTGTGTCCCATTTATTGGAATCCCCATGTGCTACTTATTTATACATGATCATCAACGTCTAATTTTAATTCATTTATTGCTCGATGTCCGATTTTCACCCAATCCGGCTCCACCGAGTCCAGCCCAGCTCTATGTTGCCTCCCATTATGATGCCCTCATATTTTATTTCCCAAAAATATCGAGTACCCTTCTACCTATTTTTTCTATATTTTGATAGGAATTTCTATTGAATTAAAATCCATTGGGATGACCAACTTTTCCCTATTTAATCCTAGCCCTTGAATTCCTAATTAAATCATCACCCTTCATTTTTCCATCACCCACACTTCTCCTCACAGCACCCCCTAGCCGGCCCTAATTTCTAGGTGGAACACTTCTCACTCATTTCTCTCTCTCCCTCAATTATTACACATCTCCTTCTCTCTCTCTTTCTTTCTATTTACTACACTTCAAAACTCCACAACACACAGCACATCACAACAGCTCCCATGCAACCAACCCGAGCACCTCCTCCACTCGACCCTCCCCTGGCCGACCTCCGCCGTGCCGCCGGCCATCGGCCACCACCAGTTCTCCTCCCCGACTTCCTCCTCCATCTCCTCGATCTCTTCCTCCTCCTCTCCTTCTCAACCGAGCCACCACTTTTCCACGAACCGTCGGCCTCAACAGCAGCCTCCGCCCTCGTCGAGGTGCGACACCCCCATCTCCTCGTCGATGTCGTGGCGCCCCGCCGCCGCCTGGCCGGGCCGGCCACCGCAGCAGCGTGCAACGGCCTCGGCAGCGAGTAGCGCGAGCAAGCAGAGCGCCCCTTGCGCGTGCGCGTGCGTTGTCGCGACGTCGTCGACAACGCGCCGACGTGGCCGTAGCCTCCCTTCTAGGCTGGGCGCCCCTCCGGCGACCCCCCCGGGTCCATCGCCTCGCTCCCCGGCGCGACGTATAGGCGATTCGTGCGTTTTGAACGACGTCCCGTCGTGACGCGCGCGAAATGAAGTTCGTTTTGGCGCCCCGTCGCAGCAACTTCGCACACGATTTCCCGAAGATCCGACCATTGGATCGGCAATTTCTTCACTCCGTCGCAATCTCGGTATATCCACCTTCATCCCTGTCAATTTTCATCTGTTAATTTTATCGTTTGATACATGAAAACCGGCCACCAAGTTGACCGTTTAAATTGTATTAAATTTGGACAGTTTCGCGGGGCCAACTTCGTCAGCTTGTATCTCCTCCACCGCAGCTCCGTTTGGCGTGCTACTAGTTCCGATGCAAAGCTGGTATAACCCTCTTACTACCCCTCCAGTTTCGTTTCATTGTGAGCTTGTTTGTTTGGTTGAATTCGACGCCAAAGTTGGCCGTCCGAATTCGTAATTTCTAACTTGTAAAATTCTATTTTTGAACACGAGACTCCAGATTTCATTTCTGACACCACCATTAGACTTGTGGCGTCGTTCTGGCATGTTTTCATATAAAATTTGTTAGATTTGGAGAACGTGGGCCCGGGCACGTTTTTCGGTGCAAAGCGGGTCCCACTTTCTGGGTCAACGGGACTTTTTGACGACGGCTCATCGGAATCCAGTTCCGGATATACCGTTGAGTTCGTATCGTCATTCTGGACTCGTTGACATATAATTTGCTAGGTTTTGGTGGACATTGGATCGGACACGTATTTCGGTGCAAGTCGGATACCAATATCCGGGTCAACGGGTCATTTTGAGATCGGCTCATCGAAATCCAATTTCGGAGATACCGTTGAGTTCGTATCATCATTCTGGACTCGTTGACAGGTAGTTTGCTAAGTTTTGAGAACTTTGGCTCCGGCACGCATTTTCGTGCAAATCGGAATTCCAAGTTCTGGTCAACAGGCCAAATTGAGATCGGGTCAACGGAATCCAATTCTGGAGATACCGTTGGGTTCGTATCGACATTCTGGTTGCGTGGACATATAATTTATTATATTTTATAGACTTGTTTTCTTGCACATTTTTCGGTGCAAAACGGCTCCGACACGGACACCGTTTTGATCCGAAATTACCTTTTTGCCCTTGTGTCCAAATTGGACCGTTGGGTAGGCTATCTTAGCTAATTTGACCATTCTGGACACGTTGGCGATGTTCATTTCATTGTCCGACAATGTTTGTTGATAATTTTTCTGAGTTTAACCTTTTTTAATTAGTTAATAATTAATTCACATAATATTCGTATTTCGGGATTAGTACAACGAAACTGAGATCAGCCAATTCCAGTGATCTCACATCGCTGAAATTGACAAGTTGGATACGTGGATCGCTATAATAAGATTATCAACCTTACCGATAATCTTCTTATCTCGATGTGCGTGCCGTAAGTTTCGACGTACAAATAACGAAGTACACTTTATATTAGATTAGATTTACCCTGTTTGACCAGAGTTGACCAGTTGACCCAAAGTCAACTATAAGTCAACGCTTGACCTAGTTTGACTAAATTATTGACCGAAGTTGACCTAGAGTTAATTTGACTTAGAAGAACCTAGAATAATGTTGATTGATTATAGAGATTCATTTATTACAACTTGAACACCTTGTAACCTGTGTTGCTTTAAATAGGACTCTGTGGCTTCAGTGGGACCCCCTATACTTATCAGCTGTTCAGGTTATCAAGGCGAGTACATTCTCTGATCATTTTATATCATGCTTAGAATTATTACCTGCAGTAGATTACTTTACTTGTACTGTCACGTTGGTCACACGGATTGGTACTATATGGATCTCTACATGCGATGTTATCCCCCTCGGGAGCATCGGGTACATTGTGCTTGTGCGTTTCACTTACATCGTGTACTCCTGTGCTTTCATTTACATGTGCACTCCGTGAACTTTGTACTCTCAGGTTCACGGAGCCCCCATGTATACTATCACGTGCACCCTATATGGGCCCCCATGTGATATCTTGTACAATAACATAACCTGTATAGATCCTTGTGTATTGATTGGGGTACGGGAGAGTAGAATTGGGCATGTGAATAATACACCAGTAGTTTCTTATCAGAATCTCATCCTTAGTGTCTTATCAGAATCTCCTATGCCATTTACATGTCCATATTGTACTCTGACTCACTAGTCACTGCTAGTTCTCTATGTATAGTAGATATTTCTATTACAGTTCTCTCTCTGTTTACATACTGCTTTTCTTCAGTACTTGTATCTTACTTTACTGCATGTTATATATTTTCTAACCTGTTATGATCTGTTGAGATGTACTGTGCTCGCTCCAGTCCTGACTGGACCTGTTGATAAATTTTACAGATAGCCTGGAGGTGCCTGCTAGCCTAGAGGAGACACTTTAGAGGTTGTTTAGGTAGTTATTTTATTTTGTCTGGAGTTGTATTTACTTTGTGGATTACTGTATCTTTATTTGAGTTTTGAGATGTACTTCTGGGTTCATGTATCTTAGACACTTAGACTTCTATCTCCTGTATTTATTTTGGATTTCATGTTTTATCTATCTTTATCATGCTCTACCTTAGATGTGATTGAGTTTGTATCTGCTATGTCACCCCCATTCGGGGAGTATAAACTGTTTAGTCTTATACTGTTAGATGCATTGAGACCTAGGACAGCGTTCTACCACCGACACTGCGACGTAGGCTGGGCGTTGTTACATTCTCGTGCCCTAACTCTAGGGTGCGGGTCGTGACAAAGAGTTAAGTCATACATGATCAACCTCGAGTTGCCAATCATGATTACAGCCCGTAGGCAGACAGAAGTAAAGTGCATCGAGCTAACAAGTGCTCTTCGGCTAAACGCCTCAAAGAATAATGTACAATAGAGTGGGAGGACAAAAGAAACCCACTCGTTGCCCTGGTTACACCTGGCGGTCACCATCGGGCTGGAAGACAGGTAGATCCTTTGCTGCTGCTCCGGTATCTGGCCATACAAAACCAGCTGGGTCAGACCCCAGAAAGAGCAAGTGCCACAAAGGAGGCCACAAAATAAGAACTAAAGCCAGCAAATAAGCACAATAATATAATTACATAATAAGAGACAGTAATTTAAGAAAAGCATGATAGGTGAATATAAAAGACAATCTCGTACAGAATCGATAAAAGACAGAGCATATAGAAAAGCATGACAGGATGATATACGATGAGATAACCATAGGACTATTCAGATAACTAGGTTACAACCCGTAAACCAAACAAGGACCGGGGTTGTAACCCTTCGTCTGAACAGAACTTGGTTTCTCCCACCATTTATCGGCAAGGTAAATATAAGAAATCCGGTCATGCAATTATTCATGATATAGAATTAAGATAAAGCACGAGTAAGCATGTCATGTCAGAAATTGTACAGGATCAGGACAAGACAAGGCTGGACTAGACTCCATCCAATCAATCACGGCCAAGCAATAAATACGGCTTGCTACTTTAACTAACTAGGGTTATCACAGGCCTAGTTACTAGCAAGATGCAATGAGAATTCCAAGTCCGGTTACCTGTTTGTTACTACCTGAGTGATCCCAGCAAGAAAAGAAAAAGATAGCAGGATATAGCAGACACACTGTAGTAAGATACATGTGTCCTAAGGTACCACACTCGACGGCAGGCTGGAAGTGCGCTCATCTCAACGGATAGCAACAAATCCCAAGTATATATATATAAGGCCGGGACCAAAGGGGCAACAGGTAACTGGGAAATTCTCCATGAACTATTTGATCAATCCAGTCATTAATCCTAGCCATATTCAGTATGAATCCCTGACCGTGGGAAACCAGGGATTCATGTCCTAGACATGATACAAGACAAGACAGGTTCATTTGTACAAACACATTCACCCACGGTGTCCAGGCCATTTATTCTTGTCAAGTCGTGTTAGCCGTCACAACAGTATTAAGTTATCAAGTCATATTACAAGTCAGGGGTGCACCGCCACGGTCACTATCAAGTTATCAAGTCACAAGGATTAATTACAAGTTACAAGTTAGGTGTGCACCCCACTGGGTCATTAGCAAGGAGATCAGAGAATACCAGGATCATAATTCACAGAAAATCCTGAAAACCGAACTAGTCATAAACAATTACTTACAAATCGTGTTAGGCCGTGTCGGGTCAAGATAGTCAAGCTGTGTTGAACAGATCTCAGAAAAACCCAATCCACAAAAGAGAAACCATGTCGAAAAATAAAACCAATATTCCAAAAGCCAATGGGTTAAGCAAGGGGTCAGGGGGTTGGGCGTATGCGCAAGAGCACGCATGCAGGGGAGCATACACGCAAAAGCACGCACGCAGGGGGAGCTGCGTACGCACAAAAGCACGCACGCAGGGGGAACATCGTACGCACAAAAGCACGCACGCAGGGGGAGCATCGTACGCACAAAAGCACGCACGCAGGGGGAACAACGTACGCACAAAAGCACGCACGCAGGAGAAAACGTACGCTCAGGTCATGCGTACGCTCAAGTCTGCGTACCAGGGCACGCTCGAGTCTGCGTACCAAGGCACGCTCAAGCCTGCGTACCAAGGCACGCTCAAGCCTGCGTACGCAAGAGACACGCTTCCAACAGGAAGCGTACCCAAGTCTGCGTACGCAAGAGACACGCTTCCAACAGGAAGCGTACCCAAGTCTGCGTACGCAAGAGACACGCTTCCAACAGGAAGCGTACCCAAGTCTGCGTACGCGGCGCTAAAGAGCGCGCGCAGTTCAGTGGCGTAAGCTAAAGAGCTCTGCACACTGCTCACTGTCTTCTCCAAACCAGCAAGAACACCATGGTTGAACCCAAAGCTTCAAACATCATAAATTGGCCATCCGGACTCCAAATTCGGATTTCCAAAGTTCCGTCCTGGGTGAAATTGAATTCTCTTCCACATAGAAACATCAAAATCCATAAAAATCCAACTTAAATAGATCAAAACCATGCAAATCCAAAAATAGAGAAAACTTAAATCTAGAACAATGGAGACTCCAAATCACAAAATGCCAAGTTCTAATGTTGATCACCATGTCCTAATCTAGCAAATGGACAAATAAAATAGGATTCTCATGTGGTAGCAAAGTGCACTTGCCTATGGGTTGGGAGAGTTGTGTGGAGGAAGAAGAAGAAGAAGAAGAAGAAATTAATGGAGGTTGTAATGAAGAGAGAGAGAGTTAGGTAGGGATTATAAAGAGGGTAGGATGTGGTGGAATGAAGGTAGAGCATAGGCTAAGGTGTTCCAATACACATTAAACCAAACCAAACCAAATCAAACCAATTAAAACCGAGCCACGTCAAACCCAAAATACGAGAAATACCAAAATTCTACAAGTTAAGAAAAATAAAAAAATATATTCCAAAATCCAGATACGAGTATAAATATGAAAAATACGAAAAAATGAGGGTGACAATCTTCACTAGCCACCCCATGACTTCGTCAGGCTCTGCTCGGCCGTTAAATTCAGGCGGGTTCATCTTCTTGAATTTGGTCGCCTTGAGCAGGGAGGAGGAAGATATATGCTTCGTCGTTACTTGTTGCACTTCTTATTCTGACATGGCGATCGTCGAGTTCTATTGGGTCGCTATGGTGCTCACGATCTGGGTTAGGGCCTCCATCTACTTTTGTTGGGCACTGATTTGGCCCTGGATCTGTTCTTTGAGTTGCCGATGCTGCATCTCCGCGTCGCATCTTCGGTGCTATCCGTGCTAATCAACGTGGCGTTGATAGCGGGGACACCCATTCTCTTCGGCATAGTATTCTCAAAATATCTACGGGCTTATATGTATAGAACGATTATTTCATGCCGTATATGTCAAAAAGCATAGTTTTTGAAAAATGGCAACAGCATCTAAAAGAAAGTATTTTTGAAAGGTCCGAGGTGTGAACCGTGCTCTGATGCCAACTTGTCACGCCCCGACTCGCCCAATCGGTCATCATCGCCTTGACTTAAGATGAATTTATCCTACGAGTCGGGACATGATGCCGTACATGTCTTTATTGGACTTGTACAAGGCAAGAACGTGCACTTGAAATTTTTCTTTGAGACGACGCGTTGAAATTAAACAGTGCAGAGAGTTGAAGACATAGAATAGGAAGAAATTTAGCTTTTTATTCATAAAACTTGCAAAGTATGTGCAAGGTCATTTTTACATTACATATGTCGTTGCGGCTACATCTTGAAAACACAAAAGAGAACTCTCGACAAGCTTGCCATAAAATAATCCTTGGTGTTCCATACATTTATGCCCCTTTATATATTTGAACAAAAAGCCTTCGATCTGAATTGGGCTTCGAAATATGAGAGCTTCGAGCCGCCTCCCGTTCTTCAGCTTCAGTCTAGTCTCGAACTCCCGCAGTGCGCTCGTCACCTGGGGAGTTGAGGGTTAGCACACATGCTAGTGGATGGGACGAACCCACTCGTCTAAACCGACACTGCTTATTAAGGATTCTAGCATACGAAGTGATCTTTCTATTTAGAACTATATGATTTGCAGTTCATATTGAAGGCACATTTTAAATAATGAACAACATGACCAATTTCAACTTACCTTACCACGGCCGTGCTACTTTCCTGCACAAAAATATACATAATACTTACCACCTGCACAAGACAATAGGTGAGCGTGCAATCTATCTTATATGCGATCATTGGTGATATCGACACCATGAAGGACGATTACGTAGCATTGCGACGTGCCCTACCAGTCCAGGTTGCGAGCCTAACTAGAGGTCTCGCAATGCCTCGCAACGAAGCACGATTCCATAATTTTCTCCTAGGCCGATTCGGTCCCAGCGCTCCGGGTACCATCTCGAGGAAAGCTCACCTTGTGCACAAGTCGTCCATGACCATGCGAATGTATGAACATTTTAATATGTATGAAGTAGATTGCATAGCATAGACATTATTAAACCACATAATCATTTCTACTCGTGCAAGAGTTCTTTTCTCCGAAGTCGTACGTTCTGATTTAGCATCCCGTAGGCACCAAATTCTCCGAGGTGTAGTATACCGCAGCCGAAGTCTCTTCATTATATTTTTGCAGAACATGAAATAAATTCTCTCTTTACTAGAACTTTATCTTTTTTCTACTTAGTGTGAAACTTATGAATTCGGAGTTAACTTCTCTAAGTTGTTATATTATCCCAAGTTCTTGATATTAGTGGCAAAGCATACATCCAGTTAGCATCATCGATTTGAACGTTGTACTTTAAGAATTTTGTTGGCAGGAATGAGTAGAAAAGAAGGGGCCGAAGAACCACCCACCTAGAAAGATTGCACCGAGAGTAGGAGAACGCAGCCAAAAAAATCAACAAAACCAACAGCAGACTGGTTGCGTCACTCTCTTTAGAGTTCATTCGCCAAGACACAGTCTACTGCCTCTAGGACTTATTTCAGTAGTAGCCGATCCATTAGTTGGAATGGCACGATCATATCATTCGTCTAAATCGATTTTATTGATACCATAGTTTTCGTATACCAGACTCGTCGCTGAGTCAAACTAGCCATCTATGTTTCCGACCATGTCTGACTTGCCACGAGCCTATTACACAGTGCTTCGCCCCAACGGGAGCGGGGCATTACACGAGTCCATCTTTGTGTCCTAGAAAATTCTGAGTCCATCTCCGCCCCCATCACTACTCTTCTCGTCACAGCCAAGGTGTCAAACTCATCAACAGAGGAGCCAGTACGCCATCTCGAAGCTCCATAACCAAAACCCTAACCCTAGCTTCAAAACCTAAAGTGGAGGAGAGGAAGTCGGGGGGCTCGTCGAGGAACGACATCGACTTAGCAAGGTGGGAGAAGCAGCGGAGGGAGCCACACAAGGGATCTCGACGAGCTGGAGGAGCTCTTGGTCCCAAAACCCAAACTCTAAGTCGTTGTCCCAAAACCTTAACCCTAAGTCGACGTTGTTGGTCGTCATCCTCGTCAAGGTGGTCGAGGTCGTCGACGAGGACGAAGCAGTCGAGGTCGTCAACTTCATTTTCGTGCTGGTCATCATCCTCGTCGACTTTGTCCAGGCGGTCGTCGTCCTCGTCGACTGAGCGATGGAGCTCATCGGAAATGAACTCGACGCTCGCCGGCTAGACATGCCTCGGTGGGGATGGATTATGGTGGTCGGTGGAGTTATAGAGAGAGAGAAAGAAAGAGATTTCTTTAAAAGAGAGGGAATCGGGAAAGCAAGGGGTTGGGGGGACCCGACTGCTGTGGGGAGTGTGAAAGAGTTGTTGCACTCTGGAAAGAGGTTTTAGTGGTTTTGAGAAAGCAATGTTATAACACAGCTCTTTAAAAAAAATTTCTAAATGCAGAGTTGGGAATGTGAGCTGCCAAACATTACTTTCAAAAAATTTACATTTAAACTCAGAACCTTAAGTAAAAAAGTACATCCAAATAGGCCCTTAATTTTCGTATTCGATTTTGGTTTCGGTCCAAAACTGAAAATCGAATAAGAAAATTTAGTTTACACACACACACACTAACTATAGGTATATACTAAATATATCGAGGCATACTTAGTCATTATATGTATTAACAAAAAACGCAAATAAACCGAAAAATCAAATAAACCAAAAATCGAACCAATTTAATTCGATTCGGTTTGATTCGGTTATGGGCCATTTCGGTTCGGTTTCAGTTTTACTTATTCGTTTTCGGTTGTTCGGTTCGGTTGGAACCGAATCAACGAAATGTTCACCCCTAGGTTGGGGGAGGGAGTGGTCAGCCGGGGGGGTGAAGGGAGAGGTAAATTTATATTTTTATAAATTTTGGGCATCAAATTAAAAATATTAAATAGTTGTTGATATCAAGTTGTCGAGTAAAAAAGTTTATGGTATCGAGTTAAAAAGTGGAATAGTTAAGGGTCTCAAGTTGCAATTAAGCCTATACTTTTTAACATTTTTTCCTTTCTTTTTTTAAAGAAAAATAAATAATCTAATTTTTTATAGTATCGAACCCACTCAGCTATAACTGTTAGAAATTTTATTGTGCCCTGTCGATTCATGAGATGAAGAACATAAATTAAATTGCGAAAGCGTACCTGAATCCATTGCTAGACTTGATGGATCTTGAAGCGAACGTCTCTTTATTGGGTTCAATCTTCCAACTTGCTACGACCCTTAATGACAAAGAAGAATCCGAATCCTTTGTCCCTCTCTTTCTGTTGATGGGGATGCAGAAGAGAAAAAAGAGAAAATCTCTCTTTTGGTGGTCGTATAAGTTGGGAACCATAACCCTAATGAATACACATATTTATATATGTGTTGATATTTCTAATTTGGCCCCTCATCAAATTAGAATTATCTCCGGTATCTATACATTAATTCCATGACAATTATACCCTTAAGCCAATTTCCAAATAGACCACTTTAATTTGGCTTAATTATTTAGATAGCCCAAACACAATTAATTTTACATGTGTGGCCCCTTAATTATTGAATAATTCTAACAATCTTCCACTGGGCCACATATGTAACCTTATAATTGTGTTAACCTTAGTGAGCTCATAAATTGCTATCTTAATCCTTAGGGTATATCCTGACAATCTCGTCCATTAACCATATCAACATAGGATCAAAGTGGCATTTGTCACATATAGCGTAACTAAACCATCAATGGTCACATATACCAATATAGCTAAACGACATAGATCAATCATGGATGCGTAGCATAAAAATTACATGCAATGTGATCAATACATGTCTATTTCCAACTGGTCCTCCTTAAATTTAGTGAGATCAAATACTTTAACATAATGAAAACAGAATGAACTGGATTTCCATATATCTGATCAGATAAATATCCAAAATATTTTAATACATAAATGTGTCCAAAACCAAATAGCACCCAAATACATAAAATACAAACTCCTACTATATTGCCATATACTTGATTGAGATAACGTCCATATGAGCAGTATGCTCATGAAAGACCCTGGGTGATAATGCTTTTGTGAGCGGATTCGCTAACATGGAGTTTGTCCTAATGTGCTATATGGACAATATAATCATTCTGAATTCTTTTCTTCATAACTAGAAACTTTATGTCAATATCCTTTGACTTATACAAGTTTTTGTTGTTGTTGGAATACAGTACTGCTGATTTATTGTCACACCATAATTTTATGTGGTCTTTCCGTACTGTAGGCGCAGCCTTGTGACAATTTTGCAACCATATTCCCTGAATAGATACCCCACAGCATGTTATAAACCTTGCTTTTATGGTGGAAGAAATTATGAGTGCATGTTTGACACTCATTCGAAATATACCTCCATTAGTCAGCATAACCTGATGTGGATCTCCTGCTGTGTTGGCATCCAACAAAATCGGAGTCGGAATACTTTATGATCTTCAGAATTATCCGATCTCCTACAAAGAGCATATAATTTCTTGTTCTCTATTAATTACTTAAGTAGTTTGGCTGCTATCCAATGATCCATCCATATTTGCTTAAATATCTGCCTAACATCCTAATATGTACGCAATATCCTGACGCGTACATACTTGAGCATACATTAGACTCTGTAAAACTGATCATGAAGGAAAAATCTATTGTATTTTCTTAATTTTAAGGCTAACCTTATGGCACTTGATTGAAACCGAATTTGTCTCCTTTAACGAGAGGTGTCACCTGGTTTGCATTGAATACTTTAATCAATATACAAAACCAAAAATTATTCCTACTCCCACTGAACTTGTGATACACACAATCTTCAACAGTGTTTATCTCAAAACCAAACGAGATAATCACTTGGTAAAACTTTAAGTACCTTCGACGAGAATCCTGCTTGAGTCCATGAATAGATTTTGTTAATATGCAAACCATATTATTTGGGTCTTTGGACACAAAGTTTTCTGCATGCACCATAAATTATTTCGTCGATGTTACCATTGAGAAACACAATTTTGACATCCATTTAATGTAACTCAAGATCAAAATGTGCAATAAGTGATGTGATTGTTTTAAAAGAGTCGTTCAAAGATACCGAAGAGAAAGTCTCTTTAAAATCAATCGTTGACTTTTGAGTAAAGTCACTAGCTGCAAGACGTACTTTATACCTCTCCACATTATTCTTTCGAATCTTTCTTGGTTTTAAATGTCTATTTTCAACCAATGAACTTCGTATCTTTTGGTAATGTGACAAGTTCCTAAACTTTATTGTCTTGAATAGACTTATACTCCTTAATTATTTTCTCAACCCACTTTTAAGAGTTGGAACTTTCTATGGCCCGACGGAACATGATTGAATCACCTTCCAATATTCCATAGTTTTCCTCACGTTCCTAGAGAAATATGACAATATTGTCCGAAATTATATTTCTCCTTTCTCTGGTGGACCATCTTAATATTACCGGTTCTTGAGGTTGTTGAGTTTGTTCCTTAGGAATAATTACCTTATCTTGAATGGGGTGCTGCTACATTGTCGTTGTTAAGGTATCTCAACAACGACTTATAGAGATAATTCGACATTGTCTTATTGAGGCTCCGAATTCACTTCTTGATCATGACAGGTATAGAATCCTGCACATCGTCAAAAGAGATAGTAGAAATCGTAATTGATTCCTTCTCAAAGACAATGATCCTGACTTTATTTCTCCTCCAAACTCAACATCCTCAAAAAATATTATACTTCTCGTCTCAAAAAAATTTCTTAGTGTGGGATCATATAATTATTAACCCCTTGATCTGTAGCATAACCAATAAAGTAGCTGCTTATAATTTAACTTTGGTCTGTCTTCCCATTACACATTCAATATAAACATTAAAGTCTATAAAGTCAATGGAATCCAAATCTCATCAGACACAAATCGTTCAACTCTATTTCTAAAGAAGTGACCTAATGCTTATGTCATAATGAGGCTAAAAAAATATTGTTAATTTTGCGTTTAGTACCTCATGACTTCACTTGCAAGGTTTCATTATAAGATGCAATAGTTTCAACTGAATATAGGTTATCATAAACCTTAAGGGAACCGTTACCAATAATATTTAAATTTAAAGATAGACTAAACTTATTGTTTCCAAATGAACAATGATAACAAAATTTGTCCATTAAGAAAACTGAAACTGAATTTCGTCTAAAAGACGGTACAATAAAAGTGTCTATCAAATCCAAATAATGATCGGTTCCTAAAAATAACCTAAAATGTCCTATTGCTTTCACTTCTACCGAATTGCCGTCACCCACATAGATGTATCTTTCACCATCAATTGACTTTCGGTAACTCAAGCAACCTTGCCTAGAACATTAATGTGGGTAGTCCCACCAAAATCTAACTACCATGAGTTTTTTTGTACTAAATCTAAATTAACCTCAAAACAAATCAAATTTAGAAATGTACTTTTCTTTATACGCCATGCGTGGTACTTTGTACATTTCTTTCTTATGTGTCATGTCTTGTCACAAAAGAACAACCCTTAATTTTATATTGTTATTTCTTTTTATCTGGACCCTTAGCAGCTACTGTATTCATTTCTTTTTGCCCTTAAAGTTTATCTCATTAAACATGAAAATTAAAATCTTATTGGCAGATATTTTAACAACATTAACTGTAAAGAGAACAAAGCAACAAAAAATAAACATGCTCTAACAAATAACCAAAGCATAAAAATATAGTCAAACAAATTCAAATAATGGTGAACTCCATCTCAAGATACCTAGTACATCATTAATATCAAGTCTTTGGACAGTGATATTAACTGTAAGTGGTATTCTTGGTGTAATGATCAAACGTTGACAATAAGTCATGTCAAATAATAAGCCTATCTTTGGATCGGGTTATTATTCACATGTAAACCGTATAATTGTCACACATTTATCACCACAAGTATGTGTGCAATTCGGCCAAGTATTAACCTTCCTTTGGGCCGACTAATACCCGCATGAATATACACACACAAACATCCAACATCCCTCATAGACTATCTACGCAAGAGAGGTCACTTTGGCGACATCTTGTTTCAATGAGTCTATTTAGAATATTAGACAACTATTGCTAGTCACAAAAGGCACCAAAAAATTTGAATGTTAACTAAATTTTACAAACTGAATCATGTCTAAATCCTTATGCTTATTTAAATTAAACAATCATAAATCCTTATGTACATGCATATTTTAAATTTAAATAATCAACAGATTTGATTGTACTGGATATATGCATCAAAAGATTACATCAAATAAAATAATCATAAATGTGTTAATCCTTTTGCATGAATTTATCGAAAACTAAATTTTTGAATCCAAATCAATAATAATATCATAAAGAAAGTTTTAAATCTGTTTTATACAACATAAAACAATAGATAATAGCAAAATATTATTTTGGTGTCTGCTTATATCTGTAGCATATCACCTTACTAATTCATGATAAACTTGAAAGTTACAAAATAATGTATAGACCCAACAATAAAATCCGAATGCTTGAACCCTTTTTTTTAATGGCCAATTCCTTACTTATCCACATAAAATTTGGCATCTATGAACTATATATGCACCGAAACATCGACCAAATCAAAACAAGACAAATAAACAAATCAAACTTTTGAGAAAAGTTCCCGAACCTATAACACATTTTATATCCGATAGCAGACCCACGAAGAGGCTGAACCAATACATGGTTTATTACTGTATAAAATAATTGCAAAGCTAAAAATTGATGTAATCATCATCCAAACCATACACAAATCCTTAATAAGGAGGAGTTGTGGAAAAGTATGCCTGATATGCAATTATAGAGATGCTAAGCCATTGTGAATGAATACCAGCCTGGATCACCTCTTTGCTATTTTGACAATAGCAAATAAAATTAAACAATCTTAGAAAGAACCAGAGTGAGCCGAAAGCAAGGCAAATATATTTGATGGAATATTCTTGATTCCTAAGATCTTAAAGGGAACACCCACCGTCCCTCTTGGGAGTCCAAAAAAAAACATAATTAGAGTTGGTCGATTTCCGCACGGTTCTTTTTTCTAAATAGATGGATCATAAAAAATTGATCGAACAATCGCAACCCTAAATTAAATTAAATGGAACGATCTAGGGTTCGGAATCCAACAAAAAATTAAATCTGAAATTTTCAAACTCATGAATCAAACAAGGGTGGCTCTGATACCACTTGTTAGAAATTTTATTGTGCCCTGTCGATTCATGAGATGAAGAACATAAATTAAATTGCGGAAGCGTACCTGAATCCATTGCTAGACTTGATGGATCTTGAAGCGAACGTCTCTTTATTGGGTTCGATCTTCCAACTTGCTACGACCCTTAATGACAAAGAAGAATCCGAATCCTTTGTTCCTCTTTTTCTGTTGATGGGGATGCAGAAGAGAAAAAAGAGAAAACCTCTCTTTTGGTGGCCGTATAAGTTGGAAACCATAACCCTAATGAATACACATATTTATATAAGTGTTGATATTTCTAATTTGGCCCCTCATCAAATTAGAATTATCTCCGGTATCTACACATTAATTCCATGACAATTATACCCTTAAGCCAATTTCCAAATAGACCACTTTAATTTGGCTTAATTATTTAGATAGCCCAAACACAATTAATTTTACATGTGTGGCCCCTTAATTATTGAATAATTCCAACAATAACGCCTTATTTTCCACCTACTAGCCCCCCGGACCAGGAGGTTTTGACTTTTCAAATTCTATATTTTATTCTTGTTAACAACGAAACAGTTTTAAATTTTATATTTTGGTCCTAGAAAATGCTTCAATTAACTTTTTGGATGAAATTCAAAGTTTTTTAGTTCCATATTTAATAGAGAAAGATGGAAAGAAAAATATATAATAAGGCAGTCAATGAGTTATACTGGCAGATATTGACATATTCGTAAAAAAATGATGAAACGATATTGATACCCAATCATAATGAAATGGACAACAAGTTAGAAATAAGAAAAAGTTTAAAATATTATTTATATAATAATTATAGTAGTTTATTGTAGTTGAACTATAAAAATAATTAAGAATAACAACTTGTAAATCAAAAAAATTCATTGCTTAAATTGTAAATTAGCATTTCAGGAAAAGTTGAGAGTATCTAAGGGACAGTTTGGTTAACTGTGGGGTGACTATTTATTTCTAAAATTTATTTGTAACAAAAGTTATTGTAAGTAGTGTTGTATCAACTTTGGCTACAATAAATATTATTAAAATTGATATAATGAATGTAGCTTTGTTGTATATGTTATATTATTTACCATGAAACAAATACTAATATGTTGGGGTTTATTTGAATTTGGTCTTTAGGGTTCTGGTTCCACCATTAATATATAGACAAACTTCTAAATGTGTGTATTTCAATATTTGAGCTACCATTTATTGTCTTGTACACATGGATGTGTTAGCTCGTGGTTGTATATTAAGATTTTTTTAGGGCAAGTTTCAAATCCCACAAGTATTTATTTTGTCACCAATTTCATAAAAAAAATCCTTTGGAAGTAGGCCCCAAAAGAACTTCCGTGTTACTCCTTGTTAGTTATTGGGAAAGAACTAACGGAGACAGTTGAATCTCGCTTTAAGCAAATATGATTTTGACCATCCGAGCATGGTGTTCCATCTTTCTAGAGCTTTTCCTTAACTTCAGTAACTTTGTTGCTAACTTTCAAGTAGTTTAAACTGCTTTCTTACTTAAAGATTATTTTGCTTGCAGTTTTGCTACACTTATTAATGCTTTTAATCGCTTACTCTCCTAACAAACTTGGCTTACATTCAATTTAGTCGTCATTGACTTGTACGATGTTTTTTCAAAATTTAACAACAATCTTAAAGCGAGATTCTTGTGACTTTAGAAGATGGCAAAAATCTCATCAAGATCCAAGATGGACACCCATACAATGAATACAAGTTCCACAAGCTTAAAAATTGATAGAAAATGGTACAACAACTACAATAGGAAGATTAGCCTGAATCCTCAATTCGTTAACATAGAATAAGTTATGTATGAACCAAAACCCGTATTATACCATGCTCCCACTTTTAAAATATGAGTACGTGGTCAAGTCCAGCCTATATCATGTTGGAAATGAAACGCAAAAATCATTTTCCCAAACCATGAATCTACGAGAGAATCGAGCAAAAACGTAGAAATCAAATCGTCAAAAACACAAAAAGCTAACCATCGCAAACTCACAACGATTTTTACATGGCAAACCCTTGCAGGAAAAACTACAAGACGATCAGAGTCCAACCCTAAGAAATCTTCACTAATGAAATAAAGAGATACAGACTCCTTACAAACTTTCCACCAATCCAAATCGGATCAACACAACTACTTGGACACAAAAAAATGAAATATTAATTTATATTCTGATTTATAGGTTTATATTCAACTTATCAAGTGTATCTCGTAATTCATAAAGTAAAATCTACGTCATGCAGATCGAGACAAGATGGTCAACTACAGGATTACATCTTATTTTGATGATCTATATAGTCACCTTGTCAATTATAGCGATACGAGATTACTAAAATTGTTGGATGTTAGTTTTGTCGCACGAATTTTGAGATATTGAACTAAACACGAACTAGTTAGTTAAAAGACATGGTGGGCTCAACGTCGAAGCAAAACAAACGTCTTCAAATGCTAAAATAAATATCACTATGGGTTTTGGACCCAGTAAAACATAAAGAAATATTACCCTAAGTCCAATTTAGACACACAATAAAAATTAGCTTGTTAAGGATCATATAGTATCCATAATGTCATGCATTCGTTCCACAGAACCAATCGTCCTCGCATGAGCATGATATCGTAAGAGCCTAAGTTGTTCTCATACAAAGTGAATACCAAAACGGTCGATTGAGTAGCCAAATAACAGAGTCGTACAAAATTCTCAAGCAGAAAGTTGAATGAATACAATGATATGTACAAAATTTTCTCTTTATTGATATTGATTAGAAGATTACAAGGGCTCGAAGCTAAGGTTATAATCACTCAATCTTTCTCTCTCTCTCTATCTAAATACAATCACTCATGTCCTGAGGCTTACAACTTGAGAACCATTACAATAGGCGATATCCATACATTATGTCCCTTATACAAGTAAAGTCTTCAATGTGGTCGTACACCTCTAAACTGTCACGACCCGCACCCACTGTGAGGGTACGAGCATGTAACAACGCCCAGCCTACGCCGCAGTGTCGACGGTAGAACGCTGTTCAAGGTCACTATCTAACCAACCAATCACGCAATTATATAATGTACTGGTCAATATATCAACTCCGAACGGAGGACAAGTATAGATATAATGTAATCTCAATCACAGTCTAAGCACGATATGATAACACAGAAGATTATAACTAAGACTAAATAACAGAAATAAAACAAACAACTAAATAATATAATCTCAGACAATCTCAACTACAAAACTCAACTTATATACAACTCCAGTTCTAAAACATGAAAGCTAAACAAAACAACTAGCTAATCTTCCGATCACTCCTGAGTGTCGGGGCCATAGGTAGCTAAGCCATCTCCTGGTCAGTAATATGTAGGGCATGTGTCCTCAGGGCAATCATCTGTAAAATTTACAACAGGTCCAGTCAGGACAGGAACGAGTACAACTCATCCAGAAAACCCAAGTAAATGACAGGAATAAAGTAGTTATACACAGTTTTATTGATAAATATGGCAGTTTATATTTAGGTGATAGTATAGAGAAGCAGTATGATACAAGGAAAGTAAAGTAACTAAACAAGAGAAGAATGATGGCAATGAAGACTGTAAAATAAATCTAGCTGAACTAAAGTAACATAATAAGTCCAGGCAGTAAATGCAAAACAAGTGTAAAACTACTATAAATCTAGTACGAGATGAATCTAATACAAGATGAATCCAGTACAAGATGATTCTAGGTAGTGATCAAGAATCCAGGTGAGTCCAGCTATTCTAACAGTGTGTTTTAAAATACCGAGATCGACATGTAAACGGCTGTAGGTAATCAGGCACATCTCTCACTGATCAGGCGAGAGATGGCTATGCTTCCAGTAGATTCCAGTTGGAGATTCCAGATTTAGGGTATGTCTACATGTCTTACTCAATATTTCTCCACCCCGCAATACAAATGAATCCAGAATTTGATACGAGAATCGAGATGAGTCCAGCCAAAATATGATGATTCCAGAAATAGATTCCGAAATGATTCCAGTGATTCCAGTAATAGAGGCCAGATAAGTAAGGTATGTGTATCGCATACATGAATCCAGAAATATCTATACGTGTGGTATCAGAAAATCACATAAAACTAAATAGAACTGAAGTACAGTAACTGGCAAATAAATAAGAGAACTATCAGAGAATGTACTCGCCTGATACTCTGAAAAGAGTAGTGTAATGTCAGATGTCTGCACCGGAGTCACAATGTCCTAAATAGAGCAGTACAGGTTACAATGTGTTCAAAATAAGACAGATGATTTTTATAATACATCTACATGATTTCTAGGCCAATCTAGGTCAAGGTCAACTCTAAGTCAAACCTGGTCAACTGTCTAGGTCAAACTAGGTCCAAGTCAAACTTGGTCAACTCTAGGTCGACCCAAGTCAACTACAATAGTCAAACTAGGTCAATCCTAGTCTAGTCAAGTCTCACTAGGCCTAACCAAGCCTAAACTAGCAAGCACACATCAAAACTGGGCTATACAAGCCACCAACACATATTGACTGGGCATTCATGCCATAAACATAAGCTAGAAGCCATAAGCTATAGGCCATAAGCAAAATTACACACTTTTCACACACAAGGTCTACTCTCACATATTTATACATAAAAATTATCTAATTTATATGAATAGCACACATAAAAACTCATTTAGGCTACATTATGTATATAGGCAAAATATATATATTAACATATAGTGATAAAGAGAGGATACATGTGCATGTGTATGGGGGTATATGTGTGTGAGTCTAGGTGTACATGTAACATGTGCGTGTGTGTGTAGAGCATTGTATGAATGTGGGAACTTGAAAATGGGAGGATAGTATGAATATGTGACTATGTGTTTAAGACTTTAGGTTGAAAATGTGTATGGACTGTTCTCAGGATTTGAAGTTCAAGTGACAGAACAGTGTAATGAACATGGGACTGTCAACATGAAAATATGGGTGCTATAATATAGGGCTGAGAAGCTATGGGTCATGGACAGTGTCACATGAGGGTGAGAGGTTGTGAGATGAGTGTGTGATATCAGGAAATGACAGTGTGTGTAGTGTGAATTCTCAGTATCAAATAGGAAAACAGTGTGACAGTTAGAAATGTGTGTAGGGACAAGGACATCAACATTCATCTAAAATTTGGATGTGTGTCAAGCTCAGATTTGTTTCCATGCTGCCAGGAATAAGGTATAGGAATTTAGTAGGAATGTGTGAATGATATGGACTACATGTGTGTGTGTGTGTTAGTGTATATTTGACTGGAAATCAGTGCACAATGGGACAGTACAAAAGACATGTCTGAACCTTACCTATGCAGGAATAATAGGGACTGATACTTAAACAATAGGGACTGACATCCTAATATAGGACTGAAATACCTAATGAATACTCACTTATAAAAAAGGGGAGGGAATGACTTCAATCAATTGGACAAATACCATAGGATGCTACTGAACCGTAGTCCATTTCTCAATCCTCTGTCTGAAACAAGGAGTAATCAATGGGGATTTAGCAAGGGTATGGGTGTGTGTGTACTTGTGTGTAATGGTTAGTGTAACATGGGTTAACATGGGATTAGGATTTCAGAATTTGGGGTATGTGGAAATCTCAGTTTTCCTATTCTTAGTACCCTCACATACATATCTATACGTACCTACATATAGACATACATATATATTGTAACTCCCCTTCCCGAAATTTTGAATTTATTTATTTTATTTAAATGGTGAAATTTGTAGATTTTATAAAAATAATAATTATTGGCTTATTGAATTTCGTTACCATTATTATTATTATTATTTATGGAGGTTATATAATATTAATATTACTATTGTGGTGATTAAATATAAATTATTTATTATTAATAGTTATTTGTATTTTATTCTCTATCATGATATATATATAAATATATATATAATATGTGTGGTATGTATAAATGAAATATATTAAATATGGGTGATACTCGTATATATAAATATATATTGAAGGGGTATATATGTATATAAATATATATATATATATATTATATATATATATATAATATATATATATATATAATATTATATATATATATATATATATATTATATATATATCTATATATATATATAATATATAGATATAGTATTATTTTATATTTATATATATGTGTGTATATTTATATATATATATATATATATAATATATATATATATATATAGATATATAATATATATATATATAGATATATATATATATATATATATATATAAAGT
>JANAVB010009798.1:1112852-1155352 GCA_029216955.1 Iris pallida
TACTATAGTTTCATCGTTGTTCATGTACCACAATTTCATATTCCTGTCTTATACCATAGTTCATATTGTGGTTCTTTTTTATGCATTTTAGTTTACATTGTTTAGTGCTTCTTGTCGGGGTTATACTTTACTCTCTTCCTGACAGGATACGTTGCAGGTATGCTTGAGGATGTTGTTCCATCATTATGGGCTAGAGCCCGAAGCCATGATAGAGTTGTGCCTCAGGATGGACTTAGAATTTTAGAGTTATATTTAGATCCTTCTTAGATCGTTTTAGAGATTTTTCATGTACTTTGTATTCAGGTTTCAGGATTGTATATTTTATTCAGGTTACCGAATTTGTCTCCGGCGTTATTATTTCTTTAATTGTATTTAAATATTTGTAGATTGTGGTGATATTGGGAACGTGTATAGCAGCTGTGTTGTTTTATGTATCTTGTATCTTGGAGTTTTTCTTAGAATTGTACAGCTTACTTCGTCGTGTCCATCGACGAAGGCTGGGCGTATCCGACTCGTGTCCGATTATTCGAGAGCGGGTCATGACAAATATCAACGAAGCAACCCAAGAGATCAAAATATGAAGAATTTAGGACAAAGTCTCAATAATACCCGAAAACCTATGAATGTCTGAAATCACTTCAACTTAGAGTTCATGTCTCGCCAGTGCGCTGCTGGCTACAGTGAACCCTCAGTCTCCATAATTCAGTTAATGGCTGCAACGTGTAACTCCCACGCCATAGTAAGTCATCGAATAGTCTCTCAACCTTATCAATAGGAATTACAAAAGGGTTCCAGAGAATTCAAAATGAGTTCCAATAGTCCAAGTGCCTTAGAAAAAAAGGTATTTTACTAGGTACTAAGAAACAACAAGAAGGTTTTTAGAAATAGATCTTGAACACGAAACAAAGTTTCAAATAGTAACTGGGATCTCAAATAGAAGATAGAATCTCGAATGGCAACCAAAATTTCGTATAGGGAATATAATCCCGAATAGGTAACAAAGTCTCGAATGGTGAATAGAAAGCAAAGTATTGGATAGAAAACTGAGTCTCGAAATAAGAAACAAAATCTCGTATAGGGAACAAAATCTTGAAATTTCGGACAAAAATCTCGAATGGAAAAAGAAATTTCAATAGGAACAAAATCTCAACTAGAAAATCAAAATTCAACAAAGTTGCGAATAGGAAACAATTCAAGAATAGAAAATCTCAAACATGAAGCAAGCTCACGAATAGTGAATAGAAAAAGAGTATCAATTAGTAGATAAGAAACAAGTATCGAATCATGAATATAAAACAAGTAAAATCTTAAATAGAAACAAGGTCGAAACAAAATCGTGAACAGAGACAAATTCTCGAATAAAAAACAAATCACGAATAGGAAACAAAATCTCATATAGGAAACGAGTCAAAATCTCAAATAGAAAACAAAATCTTCAAACAATGTCTCGAATAAGGACAGAATCTCAAACAAGTCTCGAATAGAAACGAAAGCTCAAACAAAGTTTTGAAATAAGAAACAAAATTTCAAAATGAAATCACGAGTAGGAAGTAAAATCTCGAATAGCATCAAAGTTTGATTAGGGAACGAATTTTTGAATAGAAGCCAAAATAGAAGACAAAGTCATGCATAGTAAATATGAAAACAAGGTGTCTAATAGTGAATATGAAACAAGTCTCAAACGGAAAAGCAAAACCTTGAATAGAAACCGAAGTTTCGAATAGGAAGCAAGATCTTTAGAATAGAACATTATCTCGAACAAGATCCAAAGTTTAAAAATAGAAACGAAGTCTTCAAACGAAATCTCGAATAGAAGCGAGACTCAAACAAGATTTGAATATGAACAAGTTTGAGTAGGAATAAAATTCTGAAATAAAATCTTGAATAGTAGCAGGGTCTGAATAGAGAGAAACATTTCGAATAGAAAAAATCTTGAATTAGGAAACAACATAATAAATAATTAATATGAAACAAGTTATCAAACAAAAAAATCTCGGATAAGAGCAGAGTTACGAACAAGATTGTAGAATAGGAATTAATCTCTTGAAATACATCTCAAATAGCAATCAGGGTTTCAGAATAAAGTCTAACAATCTTCGAATAGAAAACAAGAAAGTTTTAAGAAACGATCTAGGTGCTAAGAGGAATCTAAGGGAAGATTGGATTACGAATCACGATCCATGGTTTTCTCTAACCATGCAAGAGAAGCCTTTTTCTTCAGTATTCTTTTGGGAATGGAATCACTTCAACTTCTTCAGCTGTAGGCTGGTCCTTGCGGCAGTGCTCTATACGGTTTGCTGAATCTGGAGAAGCGGGTCCCCTTGTTGTAGTCTTGGTGCTCCCCGTGCTCATCATTGGGCAGTACGATCAATGGCATTCGGGCAATCTTGGACCTGTTAAGCAGTCGATCCGCAGAACAAGCATAGCTTCAGTCGCTTGCGGCACTCAACATGGTGGTGTCCTGAGCGGCGACAGAAACTTCAAATAATTGTCCTCCGGATCTGAGTCTGAACCTTCTGTTAGGACTGAATTACAGAGGCTCTGGCAGGGTTATACGGCTGCTGGCATACTAACTGCTGAGGTCCTGATGCTCCTCGGTCATTGTGATCTGCGACTTGCTGGCAATCCTTCGTTCGGAGAGTAGAAGATCCGAAGTATAAACAGAGTGTGAATCTCTTGTGGCACTTGTCAACATGATGTCCCGTCCTCTTGCAGAATGCACAAGAAAAGTGGGTCTGAATCTGTCTCGAATAAAACGGCTAATGGTGAGACTGAAGAGGCATTGTCTGAGTGTTGTGACACTTTGTGGGTTCAAAGTAGTTGCTATATCCGTCATAAGTCTTCATGTCTCTCTTGGCTTCAGCTCTCCGTCTCGTTCTATTGTCCGTGCTACGTTCAAGATCTTCTGGCTAGTGGCTTCAATCTTCAGAGGAGTCGGATCCTCAGAGACTTAGGCGATCTCCAGAAGTGGAGGCTCCAGGTTCTCGATCTGCTCTTCGGTGCAAAGGATGCACTTGGTGTTAAAAAGTTTAAAGATCTGAGAGTCTGGAAGTCAGAAATCCTCTCTGGCTCGAAAAGTGTATCTACAAGTCTGGCTTAAAAAAGGACCTACTCCATCTGGGCATAAAAGAACTCTTGGAACGTCTTCATCAACAGCGTACTACCAACGGTGGTAGTAGAGGCGATAGGAGGTCAAAAACTTGGAAGTCTCAAGTACAGGTGAATCGATAGTTCCTATGTTTGCATGTCTAAACCATCTGAAAAACAAAAAACTGTTAAAATAGCCAAACTATAGATAATAAGTAAACCTAGAAAATAATATGTATAACTAGACTTAGTCAAATATACCCATAACTATCCCACAATCCTATGCTGAGCCTGCGCCTTCCAGCCAGACTGCACAGCCTGCGCCTTCCAGCCAGACTGCACAGCCTGTGCCTTCCATCCAGACTGCACAGCCTGCGCCTTCTATCCAGACTGTACAGACTACGCTTTCCTGCACAGGCTGCACCTTTTTGGCATGTCTTTCCTGCACAGCCAGCCCTTTTCTGCATGCCTCCCTGTGCGCATCCTGTACGTTGCCTGCGCACCTTGCTGCGCGTATTTCATGCTAGTTTCTTGTAGTTCTTAATGTGTATGTTTAATCCTTGCATATATCCTGCACTTAGCCTAACTTGCAACAACCCGACTTAATAACTTGATATTTTCTTTAGCTATAATGAATTCTTACCATGATTAGGTAATCTTGTATAGTTAGAGAATGATTGTACACCCTATATACACTTGACACTAGCTTATGTTCATGTGTTCTACTGTACTCACTAGGTATTGCTATGTCCTTCCAGATATATTGTACCTTACAATCTATGCCATGTCTAAGATTTGCTTGATAGTAATCCATCGTGGTGCACTCTTGTACATGTATTTTTCCTAGCTTGCTTGATAGTGGCCTGATATGGCGCACTCTTGATTCCAGTACATGTCTAGCTCCTTGATAGTGGCTCGTCATAGCACACTCTTGTCTTGATATTGTCATGTCTAGTTGTGGCTTATTATAGCGCACAATCTTGCTTATTTTTGTCTAATCTCGCATGTCTTATGTTTAGGATAGATTTTGTGGAATGCCACACCCGGAATCCTAATAAAAATATTAAGAATTATACAACTAGCTTGATTATCTAGATCATTGGGAGGTAAGCTTTTTTCGGTTACCTGCTGTTTGCCATTAAAATTGTTTGATTGAAAACTTTAATACAAACAGAACAGTGTTACAATGTAGGACTTAGATGTAGTCCTAGGATACACTTTTGTTTAAGCTGGGTCCTTAGTGCCAATGGAGCGAGTGGTAATGCGTTGACTCCGTTAACGGACTGACAACGGTTATCGGTTCTCTGAAGGTGTGGATTGCTCTGGGTACTGGAGCTTGCTGAGAGGAGGAAGACGTTGAGTGTCTGTATCTGCCTCTCTGATGATTCCTTGTATGTTTGTTGTGGATTCTGTGTGTGTGTGAAGGAGACGATCCTTCTATTTATAGATTTGCAGGCTCGCTGCTCATACGCGCATGTGGGATGCGCCGGTGTGGGGACGCCACGTGGAGGTTGCTGATGGAGGCGCGTAGATGATGCGCCCTGATTGAGGGGAAGAACTCTTCATACTGCTGTTGTGAGCCGGCACGTAGCAGAGGAGAAGATCTTTCTGTTGCTGAAATCTTGGACGAGTTGAGTCAAAGGACACGTGTCATCGACCCATGGCTCGAAGATCTCGGATTTGGTGGGGGGAAGTAATCTGGTGAGCTGCGCCTTGATTGGGCGCAGGAGGAGGCTGCGGCTCATAACCTTTAGGGGTTACAAACTGTTTAGAGCACATGGCTTTTGAGGCGCATGCAGGCGACTTTCCTTCTGTCTTTCAGGATCAGAGATCAGTCTGGGGCGCATGGCTTTTGAGGCGCATGCAAAGCTTCAACTGGAGACTCTTCTTCTGTCTTTAGGGATCAGTGAAGGGTCTGAGGTGCATGGCTTTTGAGGCACATGCTGGTTTGGACGCATGGCCGTAGAGGCGCATAGCGATTTAGACGCATGGCCGTAGAGGCGCATACGAATGGCCACGTGGCAGTAGCTGTCGGAATAGAGTCATGATGATGCTGACGTTGTCGACGCTTTGTTCTCTGAAAAAGCTGTCAACTGTTCAGACTTTGGGAAGCATGCTGCCAACTCTGGTGTCAGTTCAGCATTTAATGTTTGTGACGTTCGATGGACAGCTGAGTGGGCACATTGGTTGGTGTTCCATTCGGCATGGAGATGTGAGGAGGGGCGTATCCCCTGTGATGCGCCGGGTACTGAGTGGGCACATTGGTTGGTGTTCCACTCGCATTTGAAGGTGACTGTTACATCCAAAAGACGGAGTCGAGGGCTTCTGAGGCAGGCGGAAGGTGCCTGTTGCATCCAAAGATAAGGATGTTCGGACCTCGTCTCCGTTGTTCCGGAAGAGCCGTAGATCGGAATGGCGGTGCTAGGTTCTCTCTTCCTTCAAAGTGGGTGCCGCCCACTTTGATTGTGTTGAAAGCTCATTGTGCCATGATTTCGATCACGGTCTTCCTTGGTCTTTAGAGGCTCTTTCGAAGCCTCCCCTGGCCACAGCTTTGCCGTGCTCTTCTCTTCCTTGGTTCCAGCCAGAGGGTTAAATGCTTTGTGTAATCGAAGCACTTATCAGGTGACCCTGGCTGGAAGAGCAGCACATAACTGGGCTCTGCTCGGCCAGGTGAGCCTGGTTGAAAGAGTTGTACATGACTGAGCTGCTGAAGGGATGCACATAACTGAGCTGGATGTACATAACTGAGCTGGATGCACATAACTGAGGTGGATGCACATAACTGAGCTGGATGCACATAACTGAGCTGCTGAAGAGATGGTGGGATGCACCTGGCTGGAGGCGTATGGCATCTGCTGCGCCTAACTGACAGCACATGGTGACTGCTGCGCCTAACTGATAGCGTATGGTGACTGCTGCGCCTATCGGAAGGCGCATGGTGACTGCTGCGCCTATCGGAAGGCGCATGGTGGTTGCTGCGCCTATCTGGAGGCGCATGGTGGTTGTTGCGCCTATCTGGAGGCGCATGGTGGCTGTTGTGCCTATCTGGAGGTGCATGGTGGCCGCTGGCTGTAGATCTAGGATCTTTCTTTTGTAGAAATTCTCCTTTGTACAACCTTTTCTAGCCATGTAATAGACTTTTATATATAAATAAAAAGTCCTTCTTCGAATGGCTTATTTGATTTTGCTGTCTGAGTTCTGGCACATATAGTGCCTGGCGCATGGGCTTTCTGGCTGTGAAATTCCATGCTTCTACAAGACCCCCTTCAAAGTTTTCAAAACTTTTGAATAAGTTTTGGAATACTTTGAATAAGAAGCATGGAGGTCAGGGCGCATGATTGTTGGGCGCATGCTTGTTCGGGTGCATGCTCCTTCCAGTTGATGATGATGACGCCTTGGTAACCCAAAAAGATTAATGATGATCTTTTGGTTGTACTTGCTGTTATCTCCTCACGGAATCCGAAGCGACGGCTGAGATTACACGTCATCGGTTCACGCGTGCGACCATGCCCTATAAATAGGTGAGGGTTGGAGAGAGAGAGAGAGTTCGTCATCTCTGTGCCTTTGCTTTCTTTATTCTTCAAACCCTAACCTTTTCTTCTTTGAGAGAATGGCTCCCAAGACTCCTCGCGGTGGTGCCGGCAAGGGGAAGGAGAAAGCGAAGGAGTTCGTCGATGAGGATGCACCTATCACCCCTGCGACTCCAGCCGACGTTCGTCCCGAGGTGACAGGTGGGTTTCATCTCTTTCACATAAGCTTTTGGGCCAGACTGTGCCCTAACTCAAATTTGCTGACGCGTATGGACTTCTGTCCTGATGATACATCGAGGTTCTACCCTGCCGACGTGCATAGGTTTACACCTTTATCATGCACCGAGGTTTAATGGCTGACGCGCATGGGTTTCGTACCCCGATGATGCGCTGAAGCCTCCGCTGACGCGCATGGGCTTACGCCTTGATGATGCGCCGAAGCAAGCTGACGCGCATGGGCTTACGCCTTGATGATGCGCCGAAGCAAGTTGACGCGCATGGGCTTACGCCCTGATGATGCGCCGAAGCTCTGATGCTGGCGCGCATGGGCTCACGCCCTGATGATGCGCCGAAGCTATTTGACATTTTTGCCTGACTTCCACCTTTGTTGTATCAGTGTCGATGACGATCCCTTTGTTGAATGAGGTCCTCTTGGACGCTTCTCTTTGTCAGATGGGAGTTGATTTTGACGAGGCGGTGATCAATCCTGCGAAGGATGCTATCTTATAGGACCAACCTCGTGAGAGAATGCTACAAATCCAGACCCAGTTGCCTCTTTTCCTCCAGAGTATGATGGAGAGTGGTAAACTGAAGTCTGCTGAATCCGAAGGTGTAACTTTCTTAAAACCTGTCTTTCTGTTTGGCGACCGACTAGTCTCTTCCGAAGCGAAGATACTGAGGATCAGAGAAGACTGGTTCTTTTCTGCCAAAGGCATGGTTTTGTACATGCGGCAGGTTGACCGCCAGTTGCCGCTGACGGCTTTTTATCGTCTAGCTTCGAAGAGAAGGTGACGCCTCCTCGAACCAGCGAGATACTTTGACTGCTTCACGAGCCGGTTCTTCTTTCAGTTACCGAGCCTTGCATCCTGGGAGCATCTACCGTGAGGTCCCAAATGACACGTTTCCCTTCAGTGCCCCGATCTTTGCAAATCGGATGCTAACATCAAAGGTGATGTATCCGACAGGTAGCTTTAGAGTCGAAGGCTGGTGTCACTATATCCCGAAGTGGGACGAGTTGACCACTTGGGTGCTTTCAAGGTTCAAGGTTGAGCTTAAAGAGATCGGGCTGACAGCCGCCATTCGGGCCACGCAGGCAGGCGTGGACCTCAATAAGCCTATGTTTCTTGCGCTCTTGGAGCTTTTCAATACCCAGACTGGCAGCTTCTTTACTCCGGTGGGGGAGTTGGGATTGGCCCTCCATGAAATGTACGAAGTGTCCAAGCTTCCTTGGGGCTCGGAACCGTACGAGGAATATTTTCCATCAAATGAAGAGATCCAAGTTCTGGAAGATAAGGATCCGGAGATGATGGCTGTTTTCAAAGAGGTGACGAGCCATCATTATTTGATGCACCGGAGGGACAAGGGCAAGACCCAGCCTCATGTGACTGCTTGGAGGGACTACATCTTCAGGCAGGATTTGGCAGATCCTTCCAGGATTCGGTTTGCGACTCCGCAGGGATTGAAGCCCGCGGAAGTGAGTTCTGAAATAAGCCGGCTGGACGAAAGGACCCCACATTCTAATGAGGGTGGCAAGGCGACGTACAGCTGTTTCTGGCACTGCGGGCACCGGATGTCATCTAAGGCAGTGTTAACGGCCTACTTGATGATATGGCTCCGGGATTGCGTATTTGCAGGTGGATCCGGTGCCGTCGAGAGGGTACATCGGAATCTTATTTTGCCTGCAGTGAAGTTGGCCTGCGGACGACCTTTAGCTCTCCTCCCCACGATGGTGTGCAACCTGTTACGCGGTTTGAGGTCTGGCAATATTATTTTAATAATAATATTTTTGGGCGACGACCTTAACGGTCACTGGGCCCCAGCAAAATGCAAACGCACCGGTTCGACCGGACGTTGAGGCAGAGTAGTTGAATGTGAAGAATGGACCAGAGTCTGAGACTCACAAATTTTTATATAATTTAAATTAGAAATTGCACTTTTGAGACTAACTATATTTTCGTCTTATTTCAATTCATGTAAATTGGGTTGTAAGGGCATAAGCCCAATTACTCATTTGCTCGTGCTGGAAAATGAAATAGTTAGGATTTATTTTGTTTTCTTTTCTGGATGTCGTAGTGTAACGTAAAAAGTAGAATAATTATCTATATCTACATATTTTCATAAAGATTAGAAATTAGTGATTTTCTCACTTATTAAACAAATATTAATTTATGTACAAAATGCAAGTTTTAATAATTTAAATGAAAATTGCAAGTTTCCAAAAAGAAAAGGATTAATTGATATTTCTTTTAGTAAACCATCCGATAATTGTGTTCTAATTAGAATAAAAAGGATAAAATTTATTAGGAAAGATAATAGAGATTGAAAATTAGCATACTTAGTTGGTTGAAGCAGTTTGATAAGTATAGATGCTCCATTTGTAGGATTACGAAGGCGTAACTAGCACCTTTTCGGAACATCCATCGAAGTCCAGTTTAAATCAAGGCAAGTACGGTTGTGGTTAATTGTAGTTTAATTAATATTAGAAATTTTGCATGTTAAATACACAACTGTTACACGTACTCTCTCCTAGAGTAATATACTGAATCATTGCATCGGGATAATGGGGAATAGCGTAGTTATCTATGATCAAAGCCAAATAGTTAATGAATGTGCGAGCTTACCCCTCTTTACACGGGGTTAGGCCGGACCGTATCAATAGGATACAATTGAATCATCCTAAACCGGTCATAGATACTGCTTACTCAAATCACAATTGTTTTATAGTTGGAAATCATTGTTTCAAAATTATTTAATATTGCAAGTTTCTATTCATTATGCAAATTGTTAATTTTCATAATTGTACTTGCTCCTTTCCTGACTGGATCCCCCACACCCAATAGGTTCTATTGATGACTCAGAGCTACTGATTAGTAGTTACTACGACCCGGAGCTGTACCCTGCTGTGCTCCCAGACGAGGTCCATGGAGATGATGATGACACTTCTGCTTAGTTGGAGTTTTAGTTTATCTTTTAAATAAAATAAATGTTATGTTAAATTTGTGGACAAGCTTTGTAATGGACAAGTTTATATTATCGTTTAATTAAATGTTGTGGCAATTATAGTTTCAAATGTTGTTGATTATACCTGCATATGGAATACAGCTTACTGTCGCCGTCTCAACAACGGTACAGGCTGGGCATGATCCGAGTCGACCCAAGAAATTGGGATCGGGTCGTGACAATTGCGTATTTGCAGGTGGATCCGGTGCCGTCGAGAGGGTACATCGGAATCTCATTTTGCCTGCAGTGAAGTTGGCCTGCGGACGACCTTTAGCTCTCCTCCCCGCGATGGTGTGCAACCTGTTACGCGGTTTGAGGTCTTTTGCCGATGATGTGATCCATGAGAGAGGTAACAATAATAACTTTCCCCGGGCCGAGCTGCCTTTCCATTATCTTATGGGGTGGCTGATTCTGCATCATCCGAACATAATGAGTCCCGGTCCGGAGGAGGACCATGTCGAAAGGGATGCCTTCATTCGCCGCTTCTATAAGAGGAAGTGGTCTTACACTGGTGTCCCCGTTTGCAGGAGAGTCTTGTCCTACCTTCAGGGGTGGAAGATTGTCAAGGTTGGCCCGATCTTCAAATATTTCGAGGTCGACGAAGATTTAGTTGACTCTGGCAAAGATGCGATCACTTTGCCGAAATGGAGTTTTCGTTGGTTGCAGAGTATTCGGCCTTCTCACCTGGTCTATCGCAACCAAAATAGGTGTTATCTGGAGCCTTATCTGCCAAGCCGATTTGCTCGTCAGTTTGGCTATACCCAGTTAATGTTGCGGAATCCCAGTAGCAGTTTAGGCTTCATCGAGAGTTTGCTGGATGGAGCCCGGGGCTGGCAATATTATAACGCTGGATGCACTAGCGTTAAGTTCACCATGCCAGTTCGCAATCCTCGGCCGCTGATCTTATATCCGGCCGCCAAGCTGTATTGCACTATGACTACTATGTCTCCTGGTTATGACAGGGAGACTAGTTTCATCATTGGAACCCAGCTGGAGACGACAGCAAATATGTTGATGGCAGCCCGATCATATCGTCCACCAGAGTTGACGGGGTATCGGGCTGCTGCTGCAGTACCAGTGGGAGACCCGTCTGTCGGGAAAAGGCGGGCTGAGACAGAAGCTGGTTCTTTTGTACCGAAAAGGTCGAAAAAGGTGCCGACCCGAAAGGTTACGGAAGTGCCATTTGCAACGCCAACGGGATCAGTCCCTGCTGAGGTGAGGAATATTTCGTAATTCCAATTCTTCTCGTTATTGTGGCGACTTATGCTTTTCTTCTTGTAGTCGTTGAAGAAGAAGTCCCGTGCTTCAAAATTGGGCGCTAGTAAACCGAAGGCGGTGGCAGGCTCTTCTGATGAGCGCATTCTACCAATGCTAATGTCTCCCGTGGAGGAATGTCCCGAAGATGTTCCTGCGGAGATTTTAATATCTCCTGACTTTGAGGTCGCAACAACTTCTGGGAGAGCACCATCTGCCGTGGAGGCCTTGGATGCTGAGGGTCCTGCGGACTCGAGGCATCCTGATGATGAAGTGGACTGGAGTTCGTCACCTTCTGATGACGTCCCTCCGGTCTTACAAGAATCTGCTGCGGAGATAGCAGATATGGTTGAGACAGAGGAGAGGGTTAATTCCCCTCTTTATCATGATGAGGGGAGGTCGGCTGTATCATTGCCGAGTCCTACCCCGGCTTCAATCGTGGAAGTTGAGGCGGCTACCGCTCAGGAGGTAGCGACAGATTCTGTCCCTGTTGATGATGAGACCCGTCTTCCGGTCGCGACCGCTGAGACGGGTCAAGAGACAAGTGATGATCTCCCTTTTCTGCCAAGAGAGGTACCAACTGTTGATAGGACGTTGGGGGTAGAAGAGGTGGCCGTTGACATCGGTGGTTCCTTGGGGCTTGAGAAGGGTAAGGGTGTAGAACCCTGTGTCGCTCCTTCTACTTGGGGGACCATCTCGATGCCTGTGCCGGCCCCTTCTGTTGCTTCGGCTCCTCGGGCTAGCAGTCCAGCCCCTGCTAATGAAGAGCCCATTGATGTCGAGGTTCAAGCCTCGCTGATTGAGGTTGGCGGATCTTCTTCCGGTCCGTAAACTGTAGTAGCTCCTCCAACTCCTGCGATGACGCCGCAGGTCCTGGCGGATGCAGACGAGTATGTGAAATTCCTCGTCGAGGGGGTATACAAAATGCTGCAGAAGGGTGTATCTGCTGTGATGGATGCCAACAGGAGTTTTGCGACGGCAAAAGCTTTGGCAATGCCCTGCATCGAGCTGATTCGTATTCACCAAGGCCACGACCACATGGCCGAAATTCTGGAGACTTCAGTGATTGAGCTGGATGAGCGGCTCGCGGAACTTCAACGCATCCAGCGAAACGACCTCTCTGTCCTGATAGATGCGGAGAAGGGGAAGCTGATTGCCGAGATCGAGTCTTCATACCAGGCTACCGTGGGCATTTGGGAGTGCGAGGTGGCTGAGACTGAGGCTGCGGTAGAGCAGTTGTCTCAGTCCATGAAGACGACGGTGGAAACTCGAGCTGCATTGGAAGCTAATATCGCGGATATCGACACCCAAATGCGCCGCCTTGAAGACCAACGGGCCCGACTCCAGTTAGAGGTCGAGCGTGTCCGGGCTGAACATGCGGCATTCAAGAAGGATGAAGCGATTTTTACTCAGCGGACTCTTGCCTTGGCGCAGCAACGACAACAGCTTGATGAGAAGCATGCAAGTGATACTTTCGCTGGGGCCGTTGAATTGATGCGCCAAGAAGCAGAGCGACGAGTCCTGGCGACGGTAGAGGCCCGCGCAGTCGACTTAAAGCTTCGAGTCAGGGAGCTCTCAGCCCATCCTGGGGAGATTCAGGGACCATAGCTTTTCCTTTTTTCTTTTGTGTTCTTTTGCAACCCTTACTGGGGGATGATGTAGCTTCTTGTACTCCTTTTTTCAGAAGAATAAAGAAGTCTACAACCTTTTTTGTGATGTGTTCATCTTTTGTTGTCATGAACTTGATGATTTGTGTGGACCTATTATCTTTTGCGCACCTTGGTTTTCAAGTACAGATAATAAGTTTGAAGGAACCATTATGTTTGCTCAGAGGTAATGTGGACATGGCAATCATTGGGTTCGAAATGATAGAATCTCCCTACTCAGAGGTATTATGGACGTGGTAGGAATGATCTTGGGGGATACGCTGAACAACTCAGAGGTTATATGGACGTGAAAGTTCTGCGATCAATGTACAATAACGCAAGGGTTGTTTGTACAAGATGTTTACTCAGAGGTAATGTGGACGTGGTAAACAAGAAGGGTAGCGTAGGCTTACGAAGTGTAAGATTCTGCTTTGTAGGGTGTAGAGAGACAACTCAGAGGTAATATGGACGTGGTTATCTTTCTACTGGAAGATGCCACGGAACAGCTGGGTTCCGGAAGCGTATGAGTTTGTGGAAAGAGGTTGTTTGGGGAAGTACATGTCTGGAGGATGTCAAGAATAGTACTTCTTTAGGAACTTGCCGTTGATGGGCATCATGAACAAGTCCCCATTGGGTTTGGCGAGGCGGTAAGCACCGTTTGAGTATACCGTCTCTATGATGAAAGGTCCTTCCCACTTGGGCTCGAACTTTCCTGGTGTCTTGTGGGTCAACACCATTGGTCTTCTGACTGCTAATACCAGGTCACCAACTTGGAAAGTCCTCTGCTTGACCTTCTTGTTGAAAGCCTGTGATATACGGGCTTGGTAGAGCTCGATGCGTTGTTGAGCTAGGAGACGCTTTTCGTCAAGTGCCTCCAGTTCTCGCAGACGACGACGTTGATTGTCCTCTTCTGTGAGTTTGTTTGTGAATGCTACGCGGAGCGAAGGTATCTGTATCTCGAGAGGCAGTACTGCTTCGCTCCCGTAGACCAGGGAGAATGGAGTGTTGCCTGTTGGGGTCCGTACCGTTGTGCGGTAGGCCCAAAGGCATTCGCCAAGCTTTTCGTCCCAGTCGCGTTTGTTGGATGACACGACCTTTTTGAGCAGCCTAACGATAGTTTTGTTGAATGCCTCAGCCAATCCGTTTGCTGTCGGATTGTAGGCGGTTGAGGCCACGTTCTGAATGCGATTCTTGTCACAGAACCTGCTGAAAATGTGGCTGATAAACTGAGGACCATTGTCATGGATGATCCGCCGGGGTACTCCGAAACGGTAAATGACATGGTGTTTGATAAAGCTGACCACCCTGGAGCTTTTTACTTCTGCTAGTGGAACTGCTTCCGCCCATTTGGAGAAGTAGTCGGTGATGGCCAGGATGAAACGGTGTCCTCTCGATGAAGGAGGGGTGATTGGCCCTACAATGTCCATGCCCCAGGCTTCAAAGGGCCAGGAGGTGACTGTAGGATGTAGCGGCTCCGATGGTGTATGTATGAAGTCTGCATGAAGTTGGCACGCGTGGCACTTCTTAGCATATTCGACAGCGTCGGCAGCCATGGTTGGCCAGTAGTAGCCCATACGTCGTAGTCGATCTTGCAACTTAGGACCGGGTTGATGAGCTCCACAAGTTCCGTCATGAGCTTCTTGAAGAGCTTCGGCTGCTTCTTCGTTGGACAGGCATCGAAGGAGGAGCCCATCGAAGGAGCGTCGGTACAGCATTTTGGTAGCTGTATCGTAGTAGAATCGAAGAGAACGTCTCCTGACTGAGACGGCTTCCTTCGGGTCCTCTGGAAGGATTCCGTAGGCAGTGAAGTCGATGAACGGAAACCTCTAGTCTCGGACATTAACCCCAGTGTTCGTCGGCATGGCATAGGCCACTTGCAAGCACAGGTTATTTCTGGGACAAATCAGGTCTCGGCCAGTCACCGTGACATAGTGTTGAGTCCCAAGGGGCGCTGCCAATGAGGCTGCGAGGCCAGCCAGAGCATCGGCCTCCAAGTTTTGTAAACGGGGGACATGTTCGATGAAGAACCCGGTGAAGGTTGAAATAATGTTCAACGCGACTTTATGATAAGGGATTAAATCTTCATGGCGAACCTCGTATTGTCCCCGAACCTGGTTTACGACGAGTTTTGAGTCGCCGTAGGCTTCCAGATGGTCGACCCCCAGCTGTTGTGCGAGCTGGAGTCCCATGACGAGTGCGTTGTACTCGGCAACGTTGTTGGAGCACGGCTTCGAAAGAGAGTACGTACGCTGGATGACCAGCTGATCGGGGGAGACTAAGACTACCCCCACTCCTGCGATGATTTGGCCTTTGGGGCCTGTTCTCGAAGCGCCATCGAAGAACATCCGCCAAACGGAGCTTCCTTCGGTGACGTTGGATTCTTGGACCTCATCCGGGATATCTTCATAGAGTTTTGAGGATTCTGGGATAGGGTGTGCAGCTAAAAAGTCAGCCAGAGCTTGACCCTTGACAGCCTTTTGCGGAACAAACACCATGTTGTACGGTGTTAGCAGGATTGCCCATGTAGCCAGCCGGGAGTTCAATGATCCTGGCTTTGTCATGAGGACTCTAAGCGGATTGACTCGGGAAATAACATGAATTGTCTGACCCGAGACATAATGACGAGTCTTCTGGATGGCAAACACCAAAGCCAAGCACTCCTTTTCGACGGGGTTGTACCGGTGTTCGGCCCCGATGAGTGTTCGACTGAGGTAGTAGATTGCTTGCTCGAAGCCTGTATCGCTGTTTTGAGCCAGCAAAGCGCCAAGAGAATAATCCATGGCACGGACGTAGAGGAGAAATAGTTTGCCGGCGACTGGCGCTACCAGGACTGGTGGGCTTGTTAAGTAAGCCTTGATGTCGTCGAAAGCCTTTTGGCACTCCTCTGTCCAGACGTAAGAGACTCCCTTCTTCATGAGCTGAGTAAAGGGTTGACATCTACCGGAGAGGTTTGCTATGAACCTCCAGATATATGCCAGACGTCCCTGTAGGCCCCGAAGTTTTCGAAGGTTCTTCGGAGGGTCCATGTTGAGGATGGCTTTGGTCTTCTCAGGATCAACATGAATGCCTTTCGCTGTGATGACAAAGCCCAAGAATTTGCCGCTAGAAACCCCCAGAAAGGATTTAGCGGGGTTTATTTTGAGTTGATGTGCCCGCATGAGATCGAAGACCGTCTTCAGGTCCTGTAGGTGATCTCCTTTGAGGCGGCTCTTGACTGCGATGTCGTCAACATAGCATTCGACTGTCTTGCGAAGATGTTGACGGAAGATGGTGCTCATAGCTCGCTGGTATGTCGCACCGGCGTTCTTCAAGCCGAAGGGCATTACTGTGTAGCAAAAAACACCCTTTGGAGTCCTGAATGACGTGTGTTTCGCGTCATCGGAGAACATCTTGATTTGATTATAGCCTGAATACCCGTCCATGAAGGACATGCGCTCAAAGCCACATGTGTTGTCGATCATCACATCAGTCATTGGAAGCGGGAATTCGTCCTTCGGGCAAGCAGAGTTGAGATCCCTGAAGTCGATACAGACTCCTATCTTCCCGTTCTTCTTGGTGACAGGAACGACGTTGGCTACCCAATCCGGGTGTTGTTCCTCACGGATGAAGCCGCTGGTCAAGAGTTTGTCTACCTCATGATCGATGGCATTCATGATGTCTGGACGGAAACGTCGCTGTTGTTGTTTGATAGGTTTGGCATCAGGTAAGATGTTCAACCTATGCATTGCGATCTGTGGGTCGAGTCCCGGCATGTCTTCATAGCTCCAGGCGAAGACGTCGATATACTCTTTAGCCAGTTGGATTAAAGATTCTCGATCTTCTCCTTCTAGGCTTTTACTGATGAAGATGGGTTTGGAAGAAGACCCATCCCCGAGGTCGATCTGCTTGACTTCGTCTTCAGTGGGAGGTTCGCGTAACTCAAAACGAGATTCCCATTGTTCTCCTAGGCGTTGGGCCCAGGGTTCTTCTTCGAAGGGTTCCGGCGCTTGGTCTTCGCCTTCATCTTTTTGAGGTTGTGCTGACGTCATGTTAGCTGACAGCACTTTCCTGAAGACTGATCCGATGCTGGTATCGGAATCCCAAGTCGATGCTTCGGACGAGTGGGAATGTTCTACATCTTCTGTATCTGAACTCTCTGGGGTTGATGGTGGCGTGACATAGCCTAACCCCCGTCGAGTCCGATTATAGTAGTCCTGTGGCTTTCCATTGGGCATCGAAAGCCGGACAGGGAGATGCCGACCCTTGCCATAGTTTAAGCCTTTGTTGCTTTTCAGGTCATAGCCCATCTTTTGGATGATGTGCTTTACCGTATCTGTGTACCGATAGACTTGTACTCTGTCGGCATCAGGTTTGGGCTCGATTGACGGGAGGTCCTGATGACGCTCGACTTTGCCCGAGATGATGGTGCCTTCGTCTCGGCTCCGTGGAGGGACTATGAAGACCCCTTGAGACGGGACTACTCGATTATGATGGATGGTCGTTATTTGTGTTTGCAACGACCGTAGAGTGTTATCTAATGTATACATGGCATTCCAGTGTGGAAGACAAGAATAATTAAAAGACACTCTATTATTGATAAAATACGAGATCTTATCCCGTGGGATTACATTGTCAAAGGAGGGTGCCTCTACGTCAGCCGAGATATATTCACCAAGCTCCTCGTCTGTAAGAACTGGAGGCAGACTAGGAGAGTCCAACACAGCTTTGATTTCGAGGTCTGAGAGGGTTATATGAGCCTTCTCTGATACCTTAGATGACTGCGGCGGCTTGCCCTTGAGACGCACTTTGAGAGGCGCCTCGGCTGCGCCTCCGGTGAGTGGTACCTTCCCTTGTAATTTTGCCACCAGGGGAGCCGATGTTTGAGGTGGCTTTCCCTTGAGGCGTATCTTCAGGGGTGCTTCGCGAGCCGGCGCTTTCCCTGATAGCTTGATGCTCATTGGAGGCGCCTTCTGGGGTGGTTTCCCCTTCAGTCAAATTTTTAAGGGGGCGTCGGAAGTCGTCTTAGGCTCCATGTCCGGCTCTGTTGCCGTCTCTGCCTCATCATCAGCGTCGTTGGCTTCCTCCTCGTCAATGGGTTTGTACAAGTCAGAATCGGTGAAGTAGGCTTCAATCCCTTTGAAAGTATCGATGTCTGCAAACTCCGTCCGGATGACGCCATTAGTGGATACATACTTCATGCACTGGTGGAGCGTGGAGGGCACCACCATGTACTCGTGTAGCCATGGTCGACTGAGCAGGATGTTGTAGTTGACTTCGGCATCTACCACATAACAAGTCACCTTAGTTTTGAGGCTGCCAATGTGGCACTTCAGTCGGATCTTGTCCAGTGGCTCGCTCTTGCTAGCATTGAAGCCACTGATGGTTGTATTGGAGGGCGCCAGCCGGTACATCGGGATCCCCAGCTTAGATAGCAGCACCTTCGGGATGATGTTTAGGGAAGACCCAGGATCGATCTGAATCCGGCTCACCTTGACCGAGCCAATGTACCCTGTGTAATACAGCGGTCGGTTATGTCGGTGATGCTTGAGCAGCATGTCTTGTTGGGTGAAAGTTATGTTTGGGATAACTTCATCCGCGCAATGACAGTGCGCACAAGTAGTTGGGAGGTCTTCAGGCTACTTGACCTGACTGAGAAAGGATTCAGCGTCCTTCAGAGCTTCGCAGAGAGCTTCTCGGAAGTCTTTAGAAAGACGCAGGAGCTCGAACAAAGACAGGCGTGCAGGTGTACTGGCTAGTTGTGCCAGAATGTCGAAGTTGTGAGGCTTGGACAGCCCCGAAGCATTCTCCTTTCGTAGAGGTCTGTCAAAACGGGCCTCCACCTGCTTCTGCTTATTGGCTGCTGAGGGCTTAGATGGACCCTCCTCAGGGATGGTACTAGGAGGCACCACCTCGGCGGCGGCTTCGCCGGACTGGGAGTTCTGTTGTGCACGTATTTGCACTGGAAGTGCCTCTTCTATTGAAGAAGAGACGGTGCGGCAAGACTTGATCTTCCTGCCTTTTGATTTGGAGGTAGGGCGTACCTCCGATTGAGTCACCTCGGAGACGAGGTCGGGGTGAACCCAGAGGACCTCTCCTCGAGATGTGGTGAGCGGGGTGAGTCCACTCACATTGTCACGGGTAGGTGGTAAGTTTACCACCTCCATTGTCGCCTTAGGGATGGGGACGACGCCATCTTGTGTGGTAGTTGGCGGCAAGGTGCCGAACTGAAGCGAAACCACATTGGCTGACACTGTCTTCTCTTCATAGTCGACAGAGATTACATCCGCATTGATCATGCGCTGGATGTAATTCTTGAGGACGTAATAGTCCTTGGTCGGATGTCCGACAAACCGATGGTAGTGACAGTACCTCGGGTTGTCCACTTTCCCGACTTCATCGGGCCGTTTTGGGTCCGGTAGTTTGATCTTGTTACCCTGCTTCAGTATCTCGAAAAGTTGCAAGGTGTCGTTATCATTGAATGAATAAACCTCCTTGGGTCTCGGTGCCAGTGGAGGTTTCTGAGTAGGCGCAGATGCGCCTTTCGAGGCATTAACAGTCAATGCCTGTTTCCCCTTTGCTTCTCGTCCGGAGCTGTTAGCTGCGGACTTTTTTCCCTTATCGTCGAAGGCGGGGAAGCTGACACCCAGAAGACGTGCATTGGCCGCCTTCTTTTCTGCAGCTTCAGCTTCGATGATCAGGGAGCTCCAGTCAGGAGGAGGAGTAGAGTTGAGCCAGAGCTTCACTGCAGGCAACATGTTCATGCTGCAAGCGGAGAGGAGCACATGTTCTGGCATGCCTGGAGGTAGCCTGAAGCAGGCCTGTCGGAAGCGTTCGATGAACACCCGAACCATTTCCTTTTCCTTCTGGCGTATCTCTATGAGAGATGCCATTGTCATGTCTTTCCCGCCGTCATAGAAGCGGTCGAGGAAGAGGCGCGTCAGGTCGTCGAAGGACGATATGGAATTGTCGGGGAGACTACAGTACCAGTCATACGCCACCCCTTTCAGGGCCCCGACAAAGATACTGGTGAGGAGCGCGTCCTCCTTTGGAAGATGCCCTGTCTGTGACTGGAAGTACGTCAGGTACCGTCGCGGAGAGTCCTTCCCGTCGTATGGGGTGAGTGTTTGTGGTTTATACTTTGGGGGATAAACCACCTTGTTCCACTCGAGGGGATAAGGCTGGGGAATACCCATCTTCTGGCGTTCCTCTTGTCTGTTCTTGGACTTGAAGTGCTCCCGCAGGTCTTTGATCATTTCGACTACATCCTCCGTAGAGCTAGGAGTCGGGAAAGGAGGTACCGTCTGGATTGGAGCGTTTGAGGGCTCCGAGGTCCGAGGTGCTTCTGTATCCGAGGGCGCCCGTTGGAGGGGCACACTCGACTCCCCATTAGCTCCTGGGTCAGGACCAGTTGAAGGTGTCCTGATCAAGGTCGACCGCATCTCAAACACTGCTTGAGTCAGTGCTTGCATAGAGGCAGAGAGGGTTTTGAGACCTCCCTCTAATGAGTCTATGCGCTGGACTATGTCATGTGACGGCGCATCAGACTCGACATCATCCCCAGCCATGTATACTGTCCTGACACGGCCAGGAGTGGATAGATGGGTTGAGGCTTCGCTTTCGGCCTCACTCTCATGCGGGGGAGTTACTTCTCCTGGTGTTTGGCTACCCCCAGCCACATTCTGGAGTTCATCTTCAATAGGCGCATCTGCAAGGGTCTGATTGCCCTCAGCTCCGTCTTGAAGGACCTCTTCGTTTCCAGAACTACCCCCGGCGGTGTCCTGGAGGATATCCTCATTTTGAGGGGCTTCAGGGAGACTAGCCTCGCCTTGATGATGAAGATCCGCCGCAGCTGTGCTTTGGACATCTTCGTCTTCGGAAGGAGGCTCGACAAGGGTCTGGCTACCCCCAGCTTCCTCCAAGAACTTCTTCCTCGACCGAGTGCCTTCAAACACTCCAGAGGTCGAGACAGCTGCCTTGTTTTTCCTCGGCTGGCTTTTGGATGAGGACGAGGAATTGGCAGTCGGCCTCCGGATTGATGAGGAGTTGGAGATCATGTTGCATGAAGCAACCTTTGGTTCTTCTTCTGTTGATACCTTCGTCCCAAGGCGACGTCGGAGAGGTGTCAATAATTGCAGCCGTTGGAAGACCGACTATATTGGTGGAGCTACCGCCTTGCAATAGCAGTTGATGGTGACCACCGCACAAGTATGCCACGTGAGAGGCGCATCGTGCTTGTTGGTCGACTCTCCTGACCGGCGCTTGTGAGTGATCACGTTGCGCAGGTCATTGGAGGAGAGTGGTGCCTTCACACCCCCTTCAGACGTATGGCAAGGCCAAACGCCGGGGTGGTCAGGTGAGTGCTGCGCCCCCTGATCTAATACCAAGCAGGCATCACGATCAGTAGTGGGGGAACCACAACATTTGAAGTGACTTTAATGAACCTCAAACGTACAACCAGAGGAGGCGCGGGAGTTCAAGACCACCGAGTTTGCCTTACTCGACTTGGTTGTGCACGCAGTAGATGCGCCCAAGCGAGATGAGGACTTTGAAGGTCGACTCGTTGTTGGTACAGAAGCACCTGAGTCAACCTTGTACAGCTTGCCATCGGCAGCGCACATGATTGTAAGCGCGTGCCTCTGGCTTACTGCTGGCATAGCACTTTTATGGCGCATGGCCCGTGCCGCCTTGGATTTCTTCGTACTAGCCCGCTGGGGTGCATAGTACTCAGTATCCAACTTCTTCTCGCCATTACAGCGAGTGAGTCTGTCAAAGACAGAGGCTTTTTGTGGCGCATCAGAGGTGATGCATGGGGCATTGGCTGCGCCCCTGCTCCGTCGACGTATCTTCCTCGCCTGAGAGGGAGATAGCTGGGGAACGTGGTCGGCCGTACGCTTTCCCAAGAGATGCGCCGCATCGGCGGGCGCACCTTGGTTGCTGAGAACGTCAGCAGGAAGGGAAGGCTGGATTGCTACATCCCCTTCAGTGGTGGTGCCCGAGGCGTCGACCTTGCGCACCCAGGCCATGCGGATCTTCTTCGGCTTTAGCAGCCGCTTCGAAGGACTCGCACTTCCTTCAGAAATGAACTCCTCGTACGTCTGTTGATTGAGGCGCACGACCAGCGTCTTGTGGGAGGAGCCCACCTTCACGTCGTCGGCCTGTGACACGACTTTCTCGAAAGATGAGAAAGAAGTCCCCAGCAGAGTCGCCAGCTTGTTTGCCATTAAAATTATTTGATTGAAAACTTTAATACAAACAGAACAGTGTTACAATGTAGGACTTAGATGTAGTCCTAGGAGTACACTTTTGTTTAAGCTGGGTCCTTAGTGCCAATGGAGCGAGTGGTAATGCGTTGACTCCGTTGACGGGCTGACGACGGTTATCGGTTCTCTGAAGGTGTGGATTGCTCTGGGTGCTGGAGCTTGCTGAGAGGAGGAAGACGTTGAGTGTCTGTATCTGCCTCTCTGATGATTCCTTGTATGTTCGTTGTGGATTATGTGTGTGTGTGAAGGAGACGATCCTTCTATTTATAGATTTGCAGGCTCGCTGCTCATGCGCGCATGTGGGATGCGCCGGTGTGGGGACGCCACGTAGAGGTTGCTGATGGAGGTGCGTAGATGATGCGCCCTGATTGAGGGGGAGAACTCTTCATACTGCTATTGTGAGCCGGCACGTAGCAGAGGAGAAGATCTTTCTGTTGCTGAAATCTTGGACGAGTTGAGTCAAAGGACACGTGTCATCGACCCATGGCTCGAAGATCTCGGATTTGGTGGGGGGAAGCAATCTGGTGAGCTGCGCCTTGATTGGGCGCAGGAGGAGGCTGCGGCTCATAACCTTTAGGGGTTACAAACTGTTTAGAGTGCATGGCTTTTGAGGCGCATGCAGGCGACTTTCCTTCTGTCTTTCGGGATCAGAGATCAGTCTGGGGCGCATGGCTTTTGAGGCGCATACAAAGCTTCAACTGGAGACTCTTCTTCTGTCTTTAGGGATCAGTGAAGGGTCTGAGGCGCATGGCTTTTGAGGCGCATGCTGGTTTGGACGCATGGCCGTAGAGGCGCATAGCGATTTGGACGCATGGCCGTAGAGGCGCATGCGGATGGCCACGTGGCAGTAGCCGTCGGAATAGAGTCATGATGATGCTGACGTTGCCGACGCTTCGTTCTCTGAAAAAGCTGTCAACTGTTCAGACTTTGGGAAGCGTGCTGCCAACTCTGGTGTCAGTTCAGCATTTAATGTTTGTGACGTTCGATGGACAGCTGAGTGGGCACATTGGTTGGTGTTCCACTCGGCATGGAGATGTGAGGGGGGGCGCATCCTCTGTGATGTGCCGGGTACTGTAGGGCGCGTCTGTGTGATACGCCTGATGCTGGAGGGCGCGTCCGTGTGATGAGCTGTTTGGCTGGCGCATCCGACATGTCCTTTAATGACGCGGCTGTCTCGCTCCTCGAGTGCTATAAATAGCCGTTTGGCTGAATTCGAGGCGTCCGATTCATCCATTTAATGCAAATTCATTGCACAGAATTCGGAGAGTCATCCACTTGGCACATGGGTTTGATTTGCCCGGCCTATAAATAGTGGCATGGAGAGAAGGTTTGCTCCTCGTTCCCTCTCGTAATTCTAACATGAACTTGGATATGCGGGTGCATTCTGTTGACGAAGTGCTCCCGAGGGTGAAGATGAGACGTCGTGTTGTCTTCGATGCATTTGAAGGTGACTGTTACATCCAAAAGATGGAGTCGAGGGCTTCTGAGGCAGGCGAAAGGTGCCTGTTGCATCCAAAGATAAGGATGTTCGGGCCTCGTCTCCGTTGTTCCGGAAGAGCCGTAGATCGGAGTGGCGGTGCTAGGTTCTCTCTTCCTTCAAAGTGGGTGCCGCCCACTTTGATTGTGTTAAAAGCTCCTTGTGCCATAATTTCGATCACGGTCTTCCTTGGTCTTTGGAGGCTCTTTCGAAGCCTCCCCTGGCCACAGCTTTGCCGTGCTCTTCTCTTCCTTGGTTCTACCCAGAGGGTTAAATGCTTTGTGTAATCGAAGCACTTATCAGGTGACCCTGGCTGAAAGAGCAGCACATAACTGGGCTCTGCTCGGCCAGGTGAGCCTGGTTGAAAGAGTTGCACATGACTGAGCTGCTGAAGGGATGCACATAACTGAGCTGGATGCACATAACTGAGCTGCTGAAGAGATGGTGGGATGCGCCTGGCTGGAGGCGCATGGCATCTGCTGCGCCTAACTGACAGCGCATGGTGACTGCTACGCCTAACTGACAGCGCATGGTGACTGTTGCGCCTATCGGAAGGTACATGGTGACTGCTACGCCTATCGAAAGGCGCATGGTGGTTGCTGCGCCTATCTGGAGGCGCATGGTGGTTGCTGCGCCTATCTGGAGGCGCATGGTGGCTGCTGTGCCTATCTGGAGGCGCATGGTGGCCGCTGGCTGTAGATCTAGGATCTTTCTTTTGTAGAAATTCTCCTTTGTACAACCTTTTCTAGCCATGTAATAGACTTTTATATATAAATAAAAAGTCCTTCGAATGGCTTATTTGATTTTGCTGTCTGAGTTCTGGCGCATATAGTGCCTGGCGCATGGGCTTTCTGGCTGTGAAATTCCATGCTTCTACACCTGCATCCCTTGTTCCCGGTCTTATATATATATATATATATATATATATATATATATATATATATATATATATATATATATACACACACACATGGGAATTGGAGCTATCTGTCATGATGAGCACTCTTCCAGCACACCGTCGAGTGGAGCACCTCTTTAGGACACATGTATCTTACTACAGTGTGTCTGCTATACTTGTTTTCTTTTTGGCTTGGATCAATCGGGTAGTCTGCAGGACAGGTAACTGGAATTAGATTTCTCAAACTTGCATATGTTAGTAATTAGGATTGTGACAACCCTAGTTAGCTAAGGTATCAAGCCGTACTTATTGTTTGGCCGTGATTGATGGATGGAGTCCATTCCTGTCTAGTCTAGTCTTACGCCAGTTTATCTTATTTGTAGTATTTAGTTTCCCGTCATTCCTTACATGCTATTCTTCCTGCTACATGCTCGGTTTCACTACATGTTCACATGTCCCATTTATTCTACATATCTACTTTTTATTTCCTTACATGTTTCCAGTTTCTTTTTGTATACACTGTGGTACCATATTATTATTCGTCTCGTTTACTATTTTATCTTAGAGATATTATGAATTGCATGCTGATTTTAGTTCATAGTTTGGCTTCCTTTGTGGTACTTGCTATTGGGGTTCTGACCCCACTGGCTTTGCATTGACCAGATTTAGTTGAGGAGCCCGAGGATCTTCCGGACCTTCCACTCGATGGTGACCACCCGGAGCACCAGGAAGCTTGAATGGGTGTTCTTTCTCTTATCCACTCTTTTATGTACATATTCTTTTGAGGTGTTTGGCCACCGAGCACGTGTTTAGCTCGTATTTTGGACTTGACTTTTAGCCTACGGGCTTAGACATGATGGTATATTTCTAGACTGCAGCTAGAGCTGATCATGTATTACTCAGTCTTGCTAGTTTTTTATTTAGTATTACTAGCTTTATGATCATCTATATATTATAGTTTGAGATGCTTTACTGTCTTATATGCATGATGATCATATTCTTGTACTTTACTTCTTGTCTGAGACTGAGATATCTAGGATTATGTGACCTAGGATTGATTGTTGATTTGTAGTAGTAACCACCATCTGTACAGCTTATACGTTGTTTCGAAGTACTGAAGTACTTTGGTATACGTAGCTGGCCTAGTCCGTCCCTACTTGCCAGTAATCTGGTTCTGGGGTGTGACATAGGTTTTGGTGGTGGCCCATGCAGGTCTAATTTATCAGATATGTGGGGGTTGCTAGTAGTTATCTCAGTCACAAATTCTTCTCTATTGACATCCTTCATATTACTCTTTACCTTGATATTTGACCTGATATCTGCTTTGATCGTTGATCTTTCCTGTTCTCTCGACCTGATCCCTTTGTCCTTAAACTTTTAGGAACATTATTTTTGGTCCTTCCCATCAGCTTGTTCGGGTTCCAGCTATGGCGAGTCAGCTTTCGTCTGTTCCACCAGTTCAGGAGGCTCAGCCTCAGCATTCAGGAGCAGAGTCTAGAGTAGACCGGAGGGCAGAGTCGCCAGTTCCACCAGTTCAGCCAGATGTACCAGTTCAGCCAGAGCAGCCAGAGGGTGTTGTTCGAGCACTGGTGGATATTTTGAGAGATTTTATGACATCGCAGCAACGCCACAACGATGTTCTCACCCATTCTTTCCAGACGGCTTTGGAGATCAGGGGTGGTGCTCAGGTCTACAATTCTACGAGCAGCTTCAGACGTCTTCATCCCCTGTACTTCTATGGTACAAAGGATGCGATTGCGTCTGATGCATGGCTTCAGGATACTGAGGCCATTATAGAGGTAGCAGGGATTCCGACTAGGGAGCGTGTGGCAGTTGTTAGTTACAGCTCTTAGATTTGGCATGTGACTGGTGGGCAGCTCATGAGGTGTCTCTAGTGGCACCGATAACTTGGGCGAATTTTAGCGGGAGGTTCCAGACTTGCTATTTGATGCGGTATCATGTTATGATCTACAACAGAGGTTCATTAGACTACGACAGATGAGCAGGACCGTCGACGGCTACGCGGCAGAGTTTAGCAGGCTCAGTCGGTTTGCCCCTTCCTTAGTGGCGACCGAGTTGGATCGGGCGAGGAGGTTTCAGCAGGGACTTCATCTGGAGATCATACTGGAAGTTGTGCAGCATGAGTTCGAGACTTTTGATGCAGTGATGAGGGCGGCGAGAAGGCATGAGTATACCTCGAAGAGGATCGTCGATAGAGTTAGAGGACAGAAGAGGCCCCACATTCAGAGGGGATCTTCCTTCCAGTCGTCAGCACCAGCTCCAGCAGTTCAAGCCTTGATGATTGGATCTCCGAGGGGACCGGCTCCGGCGGCTTCCTTCCAGTAGTCTCAGCCACGTCCTCAGCAGCAGAGGCAATCTTCCTCAGTTTGTTGTTCCTACTATAGGAATGGAGGACATATTTTGTCAGAGTGCCGCAGGGCACAGGGCTTGTACGTAGCTTGTGGAGCACTGGACCACAAGATAGGGGCTTATCCCAGGAGGAGTTCAACTGGATCAGCATCTTACCAGCCAGCAGTTTAGCAGTTCAGGGCGCCAGTGCCGGTTCAGCAGCAGTAGGCACAGAGTCTATTACCGACGCAATCTCAGCAATTCTAGTAGCATAGGCCTCAGCAGTATGCTCAGGCTCAGGCTCAGAGGTAGAGGGGTCCAGCACCCAGAGTTTACAGTCTGGCTGGAAGGCGCAGGCTGTACAGTCTGGCTGGAAGGTGCATGATGTTGCTAGGAAGTGCTGAAAAATGCTGGAAAATGCTGGAAAGTGTTGTTTATCTATCCTAAATCAGCATCGAAGTGCATAGGAAACCCATGAACTCAAAATGATATAACTTCTTCAAAATAAATCAAAATCAAGCAGTTCAAAAGCCAAAATTGGATAGAACGAAATTTCCTACAACATACAACTATAAGAATTTAGAAATAGCAAACTTTTAGAGATCAAAACCAAGAAAACAAGAAAAGTATCAAAACTTAGGTCTACAAAATGTAACTATCAAAACCAAAAACTTCAAGTTCTAAAAAAGCTTAGAATCATGCAAGAAAGAGAATAGAATAAACAAAATGACAGAAAAACAATATTTATTCAAGAATTTGGCAAGATGTACTTGCCTAATAAAGCTCCAAACCTATACTTCAAATCCACCACCAAGAGGGGTACGAAACCTCACTCTAGGCCTCAAGGCCAAGCTTTCCTATGATCTTGAGGATGAGGAATGAAAGTGAAGAGGAAAGGAAGAAAGAGTGAAAATAGGAAGGAGAGAGAAAGTAGAAGGGTATATATAGAAGAGGGAATTAATCTTAACTGTTGGATGGTGATCCATGTCAAAATCTAAGTCAATCATGGCCATCTAAACAAAACCATATCCATTGGGTAATAGAGTTCATCTATACTATTCACGAAAATACTATTCATCGAAATATCTGAAATCAAAAATATCTAAAATATAAAATATCTATCCGGACGGTATGCCATCATTATACACCGGTATACTTGCGGCATGTCGGTCAAGGAGAAACTCTATAATTTGGAAAAAATTTAAAGCATTTCGAAAATAAAGAAAATATGAAATATACTACTAAATACGTATTCGTATACAAATACTGATATTGTGAGATGAGTCTCACAATCTTTGTAGCAGAGTACTGGCTATTGTTTATTGATTGATTGATTGTCGTTTATACTATGACACGATACTGGGGACAATAGCCTGTTGGGGAGCTTTTGAGCCTCAGTAGCAAGGTCTGATATTTTAGGAATTGTTCCTACTTGCATAGCACATAGACCAGATACATTAGATTGCCTTAGATCATATTTCATCATTTATGTACCTTGATATGTATATTACGTACCTTGCTAGTCCCCTGAGGACCCGGCTATTTTTTATGCTTAGACAGAACTGAAGACTACCCTGAGATTTACGGTTCAGTAGCTGAGACCGGAGACATACCGGTATAGGAGCACGAGATAGTGCCAAAAGATTTTTTGTGATCATGTCATATGTGGTTTCGGGATGTCTTTTTCCCACACAACTATTATCACTTTTACTGTTGGACATTTGCTAATTATTCTTATTGGACTTGATTACTTTGTGGACTGTTATTTTGTGGATGTGATTATGTAACGCCACAGTCCCAAAATACGTAGGACTAGGAACGTAGACATGCCAGCCGTATAGTATATATACTTAAGCTGTAAAATGCAGTAACCAAGGTACTAAATCTCATCCACAAAAGAATAATAATGATATAAAGCAACTTTGAATTTGTCATGTATACAATCGTTGGACGGAGACAAATCCACTACCAACTATGAAAAAAATACATAATAAAAGAAAGAGTTTGGTGAGCGTAGCGAAGACGATCGAAGTGCAATCATCCTCGAGGAAATAGTGACGATTATGGCCACGGCTAGAACACCTGTGAAAGACAAGAACACACACCTGGCGAGATAACCAGGTCCTCAGAGGGACGTAACAGGATACAATAAATATGCCATATAAATACTGAATATAAATATGCCACAAACAAAAGTAAGTGACAAGACAACAATAAGGTACTATAACCATACTAAAGTGAACATGCAGTTGAGAACAAACCTTTTGTCGCATGAGCCCTGGCTGTAAATGGGATCTGGTATAGTCCCCACTTGGGCACCAGTGACCTAAGCGCATGACGTTTAAAAATGACAGTGGCCACCCTGAGAGGCTCATACCCGTATCTCCAGCGGAGCTTCCGGGTTACAAGAAAAGTGCAATCGAAGCCCATACGACAAAAAAAATGTCCTCTCCATCCAATGTACCTATCATGTCACATCCACGACCATGTAACACTACTAACCGTCAAGTCTTCTAACATACAACTATTGACAGTTAGACCTAACGCACGTCCTGCACGCATCAATGATCAGCCAACACGCGAGTCCGTAGGCTATATGCTACTCACCACTCACACATCTCGTGGCACATCAGTGTCAAAGTTTATGTAATGCACTAAACTAGTGGTAGTCCCTTAACTCTAGGTCCATATGCAATCAAAGGATAATAATAAGGTACAGCTAATATCACTGAGCAGGCAGTAAGGCAGGAACTGTAATAATGGTACAGCAAAAAGAACTGAAAATAAATTCACAGTGATATACAATAAATAAAATACAGACAAATTATAAACAGTAAAGTATGGCAAGGTATCTTGTCTGGTGTGTCGTCTGGTGTGGTGTGGTGTTCTCTGACATGTCTCAATAGTCCCATAGCCATGGTCGACGTAATGGTCCAAATCGCGAGAGAATAGAAACATGTGATTAGTCTTGATCAACGACGAAAATAGGAAGAATTTATGAGTAACAGAATATTTATACTAGTTTTAGAAATTATTTTCTTATTGTTTTGAAGACTAATTTTTATTAGAAAATTTTAAAAATCGGTTTTTAGGCAAGAAAACTCTTAAGTTTATCAAAATAAATTTCCTAGCTAAAAAGTATATTTTTATTGGTTAAAAGACTTTCTAGAAAATATTTGAAATGCTTAGGAATTATTTTATATTTTTAGAAACCACACTTTATAATAAAAATATTTCTTGAACAAAACATTTCTTGAACAATTTTATATATTTAAATCATTTATTATAATAAAAATATTTGATATATATTTTACATATATATATACCCATGTTACCAAATTATCTAAACTAATACATACAATTAATAATAAAATAATAATAATAATAATAATAATGATACTAGTAATAATAATAATAATAATGATAATGATAATAATATTAATAGTAATAATAAGAATGATAATAATATTAATAATAATAAGAAGGATAAGGACAGCCCCTTTAAACAATACAGCCCTTTTCCATTTACTACAGAAGAGAGAGAGAAGGGAAGAAGAGTGAGCGAGGGCTTCACCTTGGCGGCTCCAGCGTGGTCGTCGACAGTGGCGTGCACGGCGGGGCGTGGCAGAGGAGACGCGACCATGGACGAGAGCGGCGGTAGTTGGCCGAAACCGAAGAGAAGAACGGCGGAGTCGGGCGCCTGCACAGAGCTCCGGGTCGGGTGCCGGCGACAGCGCTTCGCCGTGCGCGGCGGAGGCGCGGAGGATCTGGAGGACGACGGTTGGAGATCGGACTCTCGACGGTCAACGGGAGGAGAGGCGGTGGCGTGCCGGTCGGAGAAGGAGGCGGCTCGGAGGGGTCGAGTGGTGGTCGATTTGGGAATTAGGATTTTCCAGCGGGTGGCGCGGGAGTTCGAGTACTGGCGTGGAGGATTCCAGGCGGTGGAAGCGGGTGGCGCGGAGGATTCCATGCGGTGGCGAGGTGAGTCCGGTGCTGGTGATTGCCGGAGGCGACGGATGAGTGAGCGGCGGACGGAATCTGGGGGACGGGGGTTCGTCGGGATCGGTGCTGGCTGCGCGGCTCGGGTTTCGGTCGGCGGTGAGCCCTCACGGTCGTCACCGAGGTGGTCGACGACGGTTCGGCGATGTCACGGTGGAGGTAAGGTTTCAGTTATACCTTCTGATTTGTTTTCTGGTGTTTGTGGCGATGACAGACTTTGGGTTTTTGGATGTGGTGGCGGAGGTTCGTGGTGTTTATGGAGATGTCGGGGGTGGTTTTGGTCGGGTGTGCGGTGGAGGACGGTGGATGGTGACGGTGGTTGCCATTGGTGGCCGGGACGGGAGGCGGATGTGGCCAGAGAACAGCAGTTGTGGCGGGGATGTTGGTAGTAGGCTGGTGGTGGTTCTGATGGCAATAGGAGCGGTGGCCGTGGCGGAGTCGGGGTCGGAGAGAAGTGGTGCCCGTATGGGGCTGGGAGGGATGTCGTCGTGTCCGGGGTTCGGACACGACGGAGAACATATTTGTATTTGTAATATAAAAAGGAATATAGTCGATGAGAATAAGGCGCCGACACGATGCACATACACTCTGAGTTGTGGTAGAAATCTATGGATGAGTACCACTCCTTATATAGGAAGTGGGAATTCCCAGTTAGATAGGGATTGGGAGAATTTAAATTTCCCATAGAAAATATCAAATTAAATTAAATTTGCTTTAAACTTTAAACCGTTCAAATCCAAATCAAACATAAAACCTCCACTTATTTAATTCAAATTCCAATGAAATCTTTTCTAATTTAAATTAGCATATTTAATCAAATATAAAATCAACAAAATCTCAAGTATCATTTTCATAATTACATAAATATAGAAATAATTAATTTCGAAAATCATGATAAATACTTTAATATTAAATCATAAAATAGCTCTTATAAATAACAAAATATTTTAAATATCAACTTTCAAATTTTGCAAAATATTTGGAATACTTTTCATATAAACTACAATTTTTCAAATCCCCACTTATTTTTAAACGACGAACAAAATAACTCTTTTTAGAAATAAAAATATTTATCACATATTATTTTGAAAATTAAATTCTTCTATATATAAAATCTCTAATAAAATATTTTACAAAAATATGTATCTCGCACATATTTGCATTAGACGAGCAATTACGAAATGCAAATTTCGCACGCTACAACAATGTGAATTCATATGCGACGTGTAGATACGAAGTACAAAATAATTACAAAAAATATCGTAGTAGAAATTTTAGGGGGTTTACATCCTACCCAACTTAAAAGAATTTCGTCCTCGAAATTTAGGAATAATTAGGGAAGGTAGGCTTAAGGGGATAGAAGCAGTTTTATTGATACGAAATTGATTCACATTGAACGAGAAGGCAATCACAATATTTAGACCGGACGGCGAGCAATATTTTAAGGGATAATAGATCAGTTGGATTACTAGGAAAGAATCAGTTATAGTATGATTATGCGTATGACAACCCCTCGAGGACTATAATCCCTCATTCACTGTCATTTGTTCTATGGATGTGCAAGCTCCCCAGAAAGATAATAGTCTTCCAATATAAATTTTGATCATTTAGAATATTTTATTACGTGTTTTCAATATCGTTAAAATCTCCAATCGTCCTTATCGATTAGCCCTATTCACTCTTTCAATTTTTTTTGTCCGTAATTTTATATTCCATAACCTTATTTTCTCCTTTACTTCGATCATTTGCCTCACGAAATTGAATTCCAAATGTATGCGTATATCTCATTCGATATTTCATCGTGAGTTCAACAGATTTGAATTCAATAAATCTCTAATACACTTCTACCACATATCTACATTTATAGATATATATTCCTCAATTAGATTTCGTTGTTCATAATCTCTCAAAAGTAGGAATTCGATAATCCTTCAATATCTTGAGTCGTACTTATCCTTAAAATATTATCTTAAATATTTGTTGATCATATCTTCACAAAGCAATCTTTTATAAATGAAAATCTCTCAATCTCTTATTTATTAGGGTCTTCCTCGGAAATTGGAACCCAATGACCTTTTAATCCATGATGGTAAAAATAACCCGTCTTTACTTCAAACTCACAATCACTTTTAGAAACGTATTCTTAAATCGTCAAAAATGTACGCACTTTCTTTCTTCAACAATTGGTTATCTTTAAAACCTATTATCTTTATGAAACCATATTTTATCGAAGGCAAGTCCACGTTGTCTTTATCAAGAATTTGCATTCATCAATTTAATATATAACTTGGTTCTTTAACCACCAAAGCTTAGAAATTCTTCACTCAATATTTAGTTACCTCAAAACAAATTTTGAAATTTTCGATAAGTATTTATCCTTGAGTGTTCAATCAAAACATAACATATCATCCCTTACTTCATCTATTTGGATTTATCGCACATTTTCATTTATGCGTATTCAATCATTTTTATTCAACCTTTTCCGCTACTCTCTCTTTTAGGATTTTCTACTCTAACCTCTTACCAACCAAAAGATTGTCATGACCAATTTCAACTTCGAACAAGGAATCATAAAATGAACACAATTGCATGAACCACGGAGGAATTAAGGTGAAATATGTGTGAAGCAATTTAATCGGGAAGGAAAAGTAAATGGTTGCTAATATTGAAGAGCGTAAAGATGTGATGTGTCTAAGTGAATCGAGATAAGACATGAAAATAAATGACAAGGGTTAAACAGTCAAGATAAACACAAAGTTAAGCATTTAATAGATCGCAATCACATACTAGGTCAAAAAATTGAGTCGAGGTGGAGTCCATATCAGTACCATGGTATAGGTTATAGTTAGTCTTTATGACCCGAAAGTTGTACCAAAAAATAGAGTACAAGGGGGCGTGTTTTAGTGGGACATGATATACCTACATGAAGGTGAGCTTGTCTAGGTCTTGCATGTGAAATTGGTTGGAAAAAAAAGTCTAGTGTTGTGCTCCAAATATCAAAGTCACGATAGGGAACGCCAATTGATCAAAAATAGAAAGTGGTTTTCATAAGGTACTAGTTAATGCACTGAAATAAAAGGATTAAAGCACAAAATAAAGATAATTTAGAAAATCTCATAGATCAAGTTAAGATAAGTTAGAGACACAGTTTCTAGAGGAAAGATAGTCTCATAGATAAGGGTACGGTCACGGGGACGATTCTATCATTTCTAAGTTTCAAACAATTAGATGTCACGAATATAGATCTAGATTTGAGGAAAGGTCGAGTAAGTCAAGATAAAGATGTAGTTATACAGTTTGGTCGATGACTAACTATACTTGTGTATATGTAATATCATAATCATAGGTGGTATGACAATCTAATGTGGAATACTTCTATCTCACTAGGGTGACCTTACTTGCTTCTTGGTCCTCTACCAAAATATGATCTAATCTAAACTTTCAAGTTCCTCAAAATTTTCTCGATAAAATTCCCAAGATACTCCACCAGAATTTCTAATCATCGTAGGCTGTCAACTTTAATCACAATTTTAAATCTCTAGTCAATCTCGAAACAACCCTTGTATATCGCAAAATATTTTTTTTCCAAATCTTAAACTCAACATTTAAATAAGTTTATCAGCCAAAATTTATACTACAAAATGGTACATTTAAAATAACTCCCGAATTTAATTCTATATCCTTCAAATGTGTATATCTAGCTTCAAATAAGTCACAACTACACTTCAAAGTAAACATATATATATATATATATATATATATATATATATATATATATATATATATATATATATATATATATATTTCACCAAAATTTAAATATCCATAATCAAGGCTTTAAACTTGAAATCTAAATAACCTTATAAATCATAAATCAAATGACGTAATTTAATTCAAAACATTTTACCAAAATTTATCAATCGTCCTCAAATTTTGGTCAATCGTAAATCATAGTTTAAAATTTTATGATCCTTTTCAAATCAAATTTATATCCCTCCAAACGATGTATAGCTACCACTCAATAAATCATACATGTTCAAAAGACCTTCAAAGATCAAAACGCAAAATCAAATCAATTTGTTTTCTCGATCTAGCTATCCTCTTGTGTATATCACCTTGTAATATCAAATTAAAATTCCAACTATCTTTTGGGAAGCGGTAATATGCTACTACCCAACTTGGAATTAACTAATCCTTAAAATCATATTTCTAGGAAAATAAATGCCTTTATAACTCAAATAAAATCTCAATGCATATTAATTGTCAATACAATCCATCTAGCCATGTGTTTAACTTATGGGCATATACTAGTGTAGTCATCTTACTAAACACGAATTTACGATAGAAGGAATCAAGCAAGATGCAATTCAAGGAGGTCGAACGAGAGTTCGGAATTTGTGTCACCCTCACATTTCCAAGTTAGGGGTAAAATGGTAATTTTTCATTTTATAATATTTTTGGGAATTTTATTTCATGAATATTAATATTTAATTATTATAGGAGTCGGGTTCGAATTTCATCGCATTTCGAGTTAATTCGGGACTCCGAAGAATTTCGACTTGAGTTGTGATTAACATGTTAATTAGCCATGGCCCACCATACTTAACTTTTAGGATTAGGAGTTTGGACTAGTCCCCTATGAGTATTTAAGCTTAATTATAATTTTTATTTAATTTTAGCTAATCCCAAAACCCAAAATTGGATTTAATTTAGCATGTAAGCAAGGGAGGGGCAAACTTGTAATTACAAGTGCCCCAACCCTTCCCCCCATGGCCGGCCACATATAGGCCATCCCCTCCCCCTCTCTTTCCTTCATTACTAAGTCATCTCTCTCTCTTCATTTCATTCTTTCTAACTCATTCTTCTTCTTCAAATCTACATTTAGGTATGCTTTTAAACCCTCATAAATTCTCATTTTACATTTATTCTTTCACAATAAATATAGAGGAGACCATTCTCTACATGTTGACCATAGTTTTTATAGGTTTCCCTAAAACCTAGTTTAGGGATTTTATTTGGTTTTACCCTTTTTAGAGAGGTGTATATATATATATATATATATATATATATATATATATATATATATATATATATATATATATATATATATATATATATATATATATTTGTGTGTGTAGAGGAGAGTGGTAGTGGTGTCATGAGAGTGTGTATTGTGTGTCCATATATATGTATATATATATATATATATATATATATATATATATATATATATATATATATATATATATACATATATATATATATATATATATATATATATATATATATACATATATATATATATATATATATATATGTAATATATAATATATATATATATATATATATATGCATATATATAGATATGTATGTGTGTGTATATGTATGTACATATGTAGATATGTATGTGTAGATATGTATGTGTGAGTGTGTGTATTTACAAATATAGAGAGGGGAAATGGAATGAGAATTGGTGAGTGATATATATATTAGAGAGTTATAAAGGGAGAATTATAGAAGAAATATAGAGATTTTAGAGAGGAATTGAGAGAGATTTAGAGGGTGAGATGAGAGGAAGAGGAGGAGGAAAAGAAGTGGCAGCAGCAGCTGTGGGAGGGGGCCAAGGGGGCTGTTGCCCCCCTCCCCCCCCCCCCCCCAAATCAGCACAGCAGCAGCACTAAGCTGCAGCAGCAGTAGCAGTAATCCCAGCAGCAGTAGCAGCAACTTAGCAGCAGCAGTAGCACTTAGGGACCCCCCCCTCCTTTTTAGCCTATAAACCCCCCCTAAGAACCCCTCCATGTATATACATATATACCTATATATATACGTATATATACCCGTGTATATATACATATATATCCCCTTATATACTCCCAAAATAATCCCCCAATTTGTCCTATGAGTGTGTGTGTAGAGTGAGTTTAGAGGGAGTGTGTGAATGAGTCAGAAATTAGTGAAAGGGGGGATTTGAGTTCCGTGATTCGGAACGCGTCGAAACTTGGAGGGGACTTAGCAAATGTGAAATAGAGTTTACGGGTAGGCTCCTAGGTGGGAATCGGGATTGCGTGTGGGATTAGGGAGATGGTAGCGCACCGTACCATTTCGTATCTTGAAATATTCAAGATAACGGATAAACGGGCGATAAGGACCGTAAGATGGACTGGATGTCCACTTACCCTAGGAAACTTGGTAGGTAATGGTTGTATAGGCTAGTACCCTACTACCCTAGGAAGCCCGGAGTGGAATTCCTAAGGGAAGGCCACTTGGTGTCGAGTTAGAATGGTTAAGGGTAAATATTTTAAGGGGTAATCGGGTAAATTCAAAATACGGGGTTCGGATATTCGGATTGACTTGAAACTTTGGTGACTTGTTAGGTACACCCTACAAATGTCATATTTGAACCGATTTTGGCTCGGTTGATCCAGAGTTGACTTTTTACCCAAAAGTCAACCGTGAGTCAACACTTTGTCTAGATTTGACCAAATCCAAACCAGAGTTGACCAGTTGACCAAATGTCAACTATTGGTCAACATTTGACCACTTTGACCTAGGTTGACCAGAGTTGACCAGGGTTGACCAGTTGACCAAAAGTCAACTGTAGGCCAACTCTTGACCCCGTTTGACTTTTTTTGACTTGTTTTGACCTGCGATGACTGGTATGGCCTAGAGTTGACTTGGTCTAACTTAAATTGACTAGATATAACTTGATTTGACCTAGATTGATTTGACAGGACTTAGTGTGACTCAGTGAGACCTAGTTTGACCTAGATTTTATATCATTCATTATGAATCATTTTTAAACTTGTTTAAACCTAAATTAACATGAGATATCTCATCTTTAGGTCTCTGATTACCACTCTGAGTATTGATATACCCTACAGCTCAGGACAACAGGCGAGTACATTCACTAATAGTTTTTATTGTCTTGATATCTGTTATATCCGATTCAGTCGTAGTGTCTTACTTGATTCTCAGTCACGATAGTTCACGGACTAGTACACGTTAGATCACGGCATGAGATATTGTTCCTGGATTTCTGGGTATATTGGTACACTTTCTGTCTTGTTCCTTGTACTTGTATAGACACTGATTTCTAAAGGAATTTGCTACCCTCTTACGGAATCACGTGCCATGACGTGTCATGTCCAGATCTATTGTACTATTCGGGGATGAGGAATTATTAGGGGCTATGTGATCCAAGCCACCCTATCACTATTCTTGTGCTCGCACCACTCTCCCCTCACGAAGGGTGTAGCGAGATCCTTTTGCCTTGTGCTCGTTATCCAGGTTGGCCGGCATGACTTTCCGTTGAGATCACCACGGATTGCCGGGCCAAGTGGATAGCCTGTCCTGTCACTTATCCTAAGCCGATCATATATCGCTCTAATAATTCAAGGCATATTTTATATTTACTTATCTTATCATATATCCTGCCCTGTTCTACATTCAGTACTTTCTCACCATGCTATGATATACAGTTACTCATATGCTCTACATGCCTTTATATTGTACCTTGATTGGAGACTAAGTTCTGCTCGGGAGAAGAGTTACAACCCCGATCCTTGTTTGGTTTAAGGGTTGTAACTCAGCTTCCGAACGGTTCCCAAGTCTTCATATATCTTTGTCTTGTAGTTCATTATACTGTCTCTTATAGAATTTGTCAATTCACATGGAACTGCTATTAGTGCTTGTACTTGCTCATTTTCCTGACAGATTATCGTTATAATATATTACAGATGACTCTGAGGCGGACTGCTCGACCTATTATGGGCTCGAGTCAGATGGAGTAGCCTAGGACCGTGGCCTTATAGTAGAGCCACTAGATTTTGTACTCTCGGAGTAGTGTAGATTAGCTAGGTTTGATTGGACTGCGATCCAGCTAGCTTATCAGACTGTAGCTTCTATGTTATATTTTGAGACCCTGTGATGTTGTATATATCTGGGCTTATATTGGACACTGGACTTATTTACTATTTCATCTATCATATTTTTTCTCTTCTGTGCTATCTACCTTAGTTTTATTCTGTGATTGAGACTGTATTGATATGTCACCTCCATTCGGAGAGTATATACTGTATAGGTACCTTTATACTGTTAATCGTAGTATTTACAGACGTTATATACAGCGTTCTACCGCCGATACTGCGGCGTAGGCTGGACGTACCCACGTGCTCGTGTCCCTCATAAGGGTGCGGGTCGTGACACATTTTTGTGATGGCCCACGCAGGTCCTGTGTCGTAATTAGTGTGATCTCGTAATGGTGCTCGACTTAGAGTACTAATTACGAGCCTGCAATTAGGACGTAGGACCTAGGACATGATAGGAGTTTCTCAATCACACCTAGGAAAATTTCCGATCTTTTGATTTTCATGATTACTCTTCTTGTATTAAATTAACTGTCCTTCTTTGATAAATCTACTCATGTGCCATATTGATCTCTTTGTTTCAATTCGTCTCCAGGATGATGAAGACGCACCTGCAGGCCACTGGATCGAGTAGCTTGCCCGAGAGATCTGACCAGGCTGAGGTGGAGGTTCACGAGACTGCCCCCAGTGATTCTACTATCCCAGAGGCCCTGGCAGTTGTACAGGGAGGTCTACTACCTCCACCCCAGAGGGTTTCAGTCGTCGTTCCGGAGATACTGCCACCACCACCTCTGATACCGACGGATACACATCATATGTTCCTTCTCCTTCAGCAGATGATGGAGACACAGCGAGCCCAGGCAGAGGCGTCGCAGCGCCAGTCGGAGGTGTCACACCGTCAGATTGAGATGCTGAGGCAGAGCATGGAGAACTCGTATCAGCTTACACTGGCAGTAGTGAAGAGAGTGGCACCGGGTACGGTGTAGGGCCCTACTGGCCAGCAGCCGTACCAACAGCAGTCCAGGCCGGGGACAGTACTAGACTTTAGGAAGATGAGCTCCAGGGACTTCACGGGCACGGAGGGCATCCTTTATGCAGACGATTGGCTAGAGGATGTGCAGCGGAGCATGGAGCTGGTAGAGCTTCCTAGAGGACTTTGGATTTCGACCGCAGCCAGCCGATTCTTCGACATCGCGCTGACATGGTACCGTACGGATTCTCATGCGTCGGTAAGAGGGCTGACATGGGAGAACTTTTGGAGGCTCTTCAAGGAAAAGTTCTTCCCGGACGTGGCTCTTACAGCATTGGAGGGCCAGTTCGTGGGTCAAGTGCGGGGGAACTCGTCGGTGGACGAGTATACAGTTGAGTTCTTCCGCCTTAGCAGGTTGGCTCCTGATATGATCCAAGATGAGGGGCAGAAGGCTCGTAAGTTCCGTAGAGGACTTATTCATGCAGTGCGCACCCGCACTTCGGGTCGCCGTGACACGATGTTCGATCAGATATTGATGGACATGCAGATTACAGAGGAGTACTTCGGCCTCAAGCCGAAGAGGAGCGGAGATACTATAGAGGCGATTTCCAGTACGGAACCGGCCAAACGCCTCCACTTTCAGCATCAGTAGAGGCCATTTCAGCAACAGCCTTTGTTGTAGATTCAGCAGGCACCAGCGCATGCCCAGCAGCACCAGGGATAGGGCCAGAGATCGGCTACTCCGTGCGGCTTCTGCAGGAAGCCGGGGCACACCAGGGAGGCTTGTAGGAAGAGGTTGGACGTCTGTCTCTACTGTGGGGTGCCCGATCACCAGCTGAGGGATTGTCGCTTTCGCGGAGTCCGAGGAGGCCAGGACAGAGTGCAGCCGGCTAGAGGACCAGCAGTTCAACAGAGAGGTCCTCCACTTCAGACCCAGCAGCAGCACTTTGTTCAGCACCAGAAGGGAGCACCCGCGGGCAGGGTATTCGCTTTGGCAGCAGAGGAGGAGGTAGAGCCGGTGGGAGATGTTGTAGCAGGTCATGTTCTCCTTGATTCTTTCCCTGCTTTCGCCTTGTTTGATTCTGGGGCGACTCATAGTTTTGTGTCTGTTTCTTTTGCTCTGAGACACAATATTATTACTGAATATATGGGTAGGACTTGCAAGATTATGACCGGGGGAGGTATTATCCTGGTTAATAATATTTGCAAGGGGCAGAGAGTCACTCTGAGAGGCCGTGACTTGAGTGCGTGTCTGCTCGTAATGCCCCTACCGAGGTACGATATGGTACTCGGTATGGATTGGTTGAGCATGTACCATGCAAGCATTGATTGTAGAGGAGGCAGAGTTCTTTTTAGGGCACCGGAAGAGCTAGAGATCGAGTTTGCTCGAGGAGCTGCGGAGCCGGAGGCTGGATTCTGTGGAGCTTTGTTGGCGGGCCAGGATTTGCCACATCCATTGATAGCTGAGTTCTCGGATGTCTTTCCCGAGGAGTTGTCGGGGATGTCGCCAGACATGGACATTGAGTTCACTATAGACTTGGTGCCGGGCGCCGAGCCCATTTTACAGCATGTCTATAGGGTGAACAACAGTGAGTTGATAGAGCTGAAGAAGCAAGTCGACGAGCTGCAGGACAAGGGGTTCATCAGATCCAGTTCTTCGTCCTGGGGAGCGCCAGTCCTATTTGTGCCGAAGAAGGACGGTACGTCCCGCATGTGTATTGATTACCGTGCGCTCAACACCTCACTATCAAGAATAGGTACCCTTTGTCGAGGATCGACGACTTGTTCGATCAGCTGAGTGGGGCGAAGGTATTTTCGAAGATAGACTTGAGGTCAGGGTATCACAGCTGAAGGTGAGGCGGGATGACATTCCCAAGACGGCATTTCGGACTCGGTACGGCCAGTACGAGTTTAAAGTGATGCCATTTGGGTTAACCAATGCTCCCGCGGTGTTCATGAACTTGATGAACAAAGTATTCCATCAGTACCTTGATAAGTTCATGGTAGTCTTCATAGACGATATCTTGATCTATTCGAAGACGCAGGAGGAGCATGAGGAGCACTTGAGAGTTGTGTTAGAGACTCTGAGGAGGGAGCAACTCTACGGGAAGCTTTCGAAGTGTAAGTTCTTCTTGGACCATGTGGAGTTCTTAGGTCATGTTGTGACCGAGCATGGGATTTCAGTAGACCAGAGGAAGATTTCGGCAGTGGAGTCTTGGTCTACGCCCAGTTCAGTTGCCGAGGTTCGGAGCTTTCTGGGTTTGGCTGGCTATTACCGGAAGTTCGTCAAGGACTTCTCGCGGATTGCAGAGCCGATGACTAGACTCACCAGGAAGGACGTGGAGTTCGTCTGGACTATTGAGTGTTAGGCTGCATTCGATGAGCTGAAGAGGAGGTTGACTTCAGCTCCGATCTTGACCTTGCCATCTGGGTCAGGAGGGTTCTCGATCTACAGCGATGCTTCAGGGAAGGGCTTGGGTTGTATTCTTCAGCAGCACGGGAAGGTGATTGCCTATGCATCCAGGCAGTTACGTCCTCATGAGAAGAACTATCCTACTCATGATCTGGAGTTGGCCACGGTTATTTTTATTTTGAAGTTATGGAAGCATTACCTGTATGGAGAGCGAGTTAAGATCTTCACAGATCACAAGAGCTTAAAGTACGTGTTCACTCAGAAGGAGCTGAACATGCGGCAGAGGCGGTGGTTAGAGCTGATGAAGGACTTCGATATATCACTGCAGTACCATCCGGGGAAGGCCAACGTAGTTTCAGATGCCTTGAGCAGGTATCCAGTAGCTATGTTCTTGACGACAGATCATCATCTGTTGGTCGACCTGGATAGTTTGGGTATCGAGGTCATCATTCCGGGCATGGAGATCCAGATGTGGGGTTTGCAGATTCAGTCTGAGCTGATGGATAGAGTCAGGTCAGCGCAGTATGATGATGTTGCCCTGAGGAGCATCAGGG